>BMAV01021136.1:0-12716 GCA_019973955.1 Trichonephila inaurata madagascariensis | reverse complement strand
TTGGGGAATTATCTCATAATATCTTTTTCTTTGTCTTAGTTTATCCGTAGGAAGAAGGCTTGATGGACGTGCAAGGAATGATTCGATTAAAAAAGCCCAACGTTGATAGATTAAGAGGCGTCGTTGAAGAACTGGGAACCGGATGCAAGTAAGATCTTATTCCTGACCCTTTTATTTTTATCTCGGATTCTTAGAATATAGGCAGGATCCTTGCAATAAGAGATGGTTAGAAAACCCTTCGACAAGTAGTTCTTATTACAATCTTTTGCAATGCATGCATTGGAATGAACCGATGGTATCTCGTTCATTAATTGATTCTAATGAATATGATGTATAAGTGTAGAAATTTCTTTTAAAAAAATAAATTAAAAAATTCGTAGAAAAAGAAAACATTTTTGGTTGCTGAGTATTGTATGACTCTAACCCTCCAAGCGGTCTGCACGTAAAATTCCTCCATTCCAGAAATGCTTTTTCTGCCTTCAAGCAAGATTCCCAAAAGTGGCCGAGCCATATTCTTAAAAATACGGCTCAACCGCTTTTGAGAACCCCATCTGAAAGCAAAAAAATATGTGCGGTGCATTTTTGAAGCATCTCCAGAATGACAACACTTTAAGTGCAGACCACTTAGAGGGTTAATTATATTTTAATATATCGTCTTAAGATTTTAATAGTAAAAAATTATCTACATTTCTCTTACTTTTCTCTCTCCATGTGTATGTGTGCGAGTACACGCGTGTTGATCCGTCACTTATTCAGCAGACGAGACTGAAAGATGAAGCTCTGAAAACCATACGATATAATTAAATGCAATAGAAAACTCGAATATATAATCAAATTGATATAAGGGCGAATGTTTTGGCGTTGTGTAATTCCTCTGACTTTGCAGCATTTAGCGCCACTTTGTAGTTATTGAATTTGAATTTATCATAGCTCTCCTGTAGAAACATAACGGAAAAAGTTAAAAGCTAAAGTAAAAAAAAAAAAGTTAGTTTTAAAATATTAAAAGTTAAAATAACATAACTAAGAACCTGAACTTAATAGTATATGCTCATGAAAGAGTGAAAAGCTTGGCTTGTTCGTTGAATTTAAGTTAAGAAAGCTAGCGTACTGATTGGCCACGTTGTTATAGGTGGCTTACTCTGAGCCGGAGAGAAAATTCTAGAACATACCCTCTCCCTCACTTAAAAGTTATCGACGGGATCAAAGACTGCCTTATAGACTAAAAAATAGCGATTAATGTTGACAAAACAGAAGTATTCATTTTTTGGAAGTTGGAATCAATTGATCCACCTCTTCACAATAACACTCTTTAAAAACAATTTCAACTGAGTTTCGGTGGTTCATTAATTGAATTTACGTTTAGATAGCTGACTAACAAATATAACAACGACTTCACCTCAAATAAATTCTGGTCAATATTTAATCAATCCATTTCACTCTTATTGGTTAAAGGTTTATTTTTCCCTCAAAAACAAAGTGACTCTTTCCAAGCAATTATAGCACTCAGTTATAACTTATGCTGTCCCCATTTGAGGCGCCGTCGCTGTTGATGGTAGTTGAAGACTCATCCACACAAAATACATATTATTTTAAAAACGGAAACACATTTATTTACATTAAGCATAAAAGTAGTATACAAAAACATCCACGCAGGCAATTTTTCAAATTGGCTACCAACCAACGTGCTATATATAGTCCCGAAAAGCAATCTAAAGAGAAAAACATTATTATTGGAGGAAAGCATAATGCTCCAATCAGTGGCGGGAAACACTACCGCTAACACCACTTAATCAATCAAATTCAATCAAAATATAAAGTCTCAGGCTTATTACTAACGCACCTTGTAAAATTAGATACCGTCTCCTTTATAATGATCTACCTATGAAGCCGATAGATAAATACATCACCAAAGTTCCACACAACATATTTATTTCCATTCAAGATCAAACACTCTAATCATTCGAAGAAAAACTTAAACTCTTTACACTTTTAAAAATTCCAAAAAGATCTCTACTATTATACCCACCCTATAGCATTCAAATTTACTTGCAAATAAAATATTTTCAAACTTTTAAGACAATATCTATAAATGCTATCAATAGCCCGGTTTTCATTAGGTACTCTACTTCAGCAATTTTATATCATCTGTTGCCGTAGGTACTTTTGCCTTTTCCTTATCAGTTGATGCATTCCTGCCTGAGAGTCCCGAAGCGTTTTTGAACTTCAAGTTCTATGTCTTAAGACCGTATCACATGTACATTTCCATGCAACCTTTTTGTCTAATTTCTGGACTAATCTGAGGGGGAAGAGTTGCCGTAAACAAAAAGACATGCTCTGACGTCAACCGCGCTCTATCTCCACACTGAAAAATTACTCGCCGACTTTTCTGCTTCGGAAAACGAACATCCAAAATTATTTCTTTTATTTTACTCTGCGTTTTTGTTATTGGGTGTAAGCAGAAATGGAGGACCATCCTATTTAAAATATTATACGCCGTTAAAATATTATACTCCATTAAAATATTATACGACATATCTCATGTGTTAGACGAAACCGAAGTCGCCATCTTGTTTATGACGTAGGGTGCGAAGAACCCTATTAGCTGGAATTTCAAGCAACTTTTATTTGAAACAACTTTTTGAGCTCACTAACAAAAAATTGTTCTAAAGCCGTTGCGATGACAACTGAGAAAAAATTGCACGAATTGGACGAAAAATTGCTTGAAACGTGTACCGGTCACTGGTTAGTGACGCTGACTGCGGTGCCGTAGGGTCTCGGTTCAAATCCCTTGTAAGACATGGATGTTTGTGCTGTAATCCTTCTCTCTTTGTAATGTGAACTTCACGCTTACTTCTATGTAATCCCTAGTGTGCTACTTTGTGGTTCACGGGGTTATAATTGTTCTATAATTCAAAAAATTCTACATTTTGTATACTTTTTTTTTTGTTCCTTGCTATTACGCTTCCTTTCCAACCCCTCTTTCCTACTCTGTAGATAAGGCTTAGCATTTTTCATTCCCACTCTCCCTGTGGAGGATCGTTTCTAGATTTCGACTTCTTTTCACATTTGTATGGAACATTGAGCATGTGCCATTAGCACTGGAGTTCAAAAAATTAATACAATTTTGTATTTATTCATTCCTGACCAAAACTAGAATAACAAATCACTTTCATAATAGTCAAAGGAATGGAAATGAGTCATATTGAATGGAAAATGTGGTGAATAAGTTGAGAAATTCTTATTTCGAAAGGAATATGCTTCTTCATCATGTGACTATTGAATTAAAGCTGAACATAAAAGAAGAGTTACATAATTAAATAGGATGTATAAATATTAAGTGTATAAAACTTAATTCTTCTTTTCAAATATCAATAATAAATTTACTTTTTACTTACACACCAGTTTTGTAATTATTCAAAAGATTCATTAATTTTAACCCCTTAAAGAAAGGAACTCTTGTATTGAGGAGGTACAGGCAAAGAGCTCTTGATCTTGTGGACGATCTATATTCTTGTTTTTTGGGGAAAACATAACGCAACAAATGTTTATTTATTTTTTACTTTCGTTTTCCTTTTGATTAATCATCTAGTTAGATGCATATTTCCGAGATTTTGTCCTTACGTGGCCGAAAAAGGAAGACACACGCATATTCATCTCTATTGTCACCACAGACGAACTAAATCTGAATAATTGTGCAAGAGCTGTTGTTGTAGAAGAATTAGTTTCATATTATGCATGTGCTACAGTAATGAACGTCTAAGAAAGGAAAACTTATAAATTAAGAAATCACATTAGATTATGGATAATTAAATGTGAAATAAACTTTCTAATATAATACAGCATATGAAAAACTTAAGAAAAATTCAAAATCGCAAGTTATTGTTACCAGAATTCTTCCACTTAACTAATTATAATTTTTAGTATTTCAACTCATTAAAAAATACCAAATAACTCTTTAAACAGACTTTAATTTTGGTTCATGACATGAGAAACAAAATATAGTAGACGTGAATCCTTCACAGAAATTATGCATTTGGTAATTCAAGCGAAATGCGTAAAACACATCATATCTGAGAAAATCGCTTTAAAATAAATAAATAAAGCCTACCACACTAGTAGACAGTTACCTAGGAAAGAATTTATAATAAATTTTCCATAATAACGTCTTCCAGTAACAGTATATCATACACAACACACACATATATCACTCACAACATATATCATACCTTCCATAATCGATATTATACCATTCATGTTGTCTGAAGGAACAACAAATGTTCTAATGGCGTGACGGTAGTGTAAGACACGGATCCCAGCTGCAAAGATGAAAGTTATCCACAGATGCTGTATCGTGTGGGAGTAATAACGCACGAAATACATGAACTTGTTTGTTTTTTTTATATATATTGTATTGGTTTTGGATTGTTTCGTGTATCACATACTTATATATATTTGGTAAAAACACGTCATTATATTAATTGTTGCTTTATCATGAACGTTATTTAAATACGAGAAAGTATGGATCCCCCATAAATCATGTTTTGTTGTTCGGGTGTTTATTTTGTTTCTATCAAGTATTGTTCGTGCATACTGTAAATTAACGCTCGTAAACTGTATTCAAAATAAATATCCTAGTTTATGAATAGTCTACGTCCTAAAAACACATTCGAATGTAATTAAATGATTAAAATGCTGTTTAAACGCACAATTTAGTGGCTGGAATGTATGTTTTTTGATTTATCAAAGAATATATTTATAGAAAAATAACGATGGGCATAATTGTGCTTCAATAATTACGTTATTACTTCTTTTTCTTTATTCAAAAACATTTTAGGTCTAGATCTTACAATTGTTGCTGCGATTTCCATGATTTATTGGAAATAGTAACCTGCAATTATTGAAAATCAATTATTGATTGGGTTTTTAACTAAAAAGGTTATTATTTGTTTTTTTATTCCAAAAAAAATATGAGCTCTGCTCTTTTTTTTTGTTATAAACATGACTTTATGTTTGATTATATGCTATGGCGTAGAAACCCCTGGTTGTCATGGTCATTTTCATCGTTTTTCATAAATTGGGGCCCAATTCCCAAGAAGCCCCCGCCGTGCAGGGACCGGGCCACACGTTAGCAAGATGTAGTGAGGTGGAAGTTTGGTGCCAGCTGATGGTGTTTCGCCCCTTAACCTTGTTCGCACAATTAAAAAGGTTCATCTCTTTTTACGTTTTTTTAAAAAAAATAAGGTAGGAGATCTTAAAAAAAAACCCCCCTTTTTCCCGATGCCGAATCATTTTCTTTAAACTTAAGAACAAATTAAGAGGAAAAATATCAAAAGGCAGTGGGGGCGTCAACTGAAAATATGAATCAAAAAAGAAACATTTGTTTTTTTGTTATTATTATTGTGGCCCCAAAAAAACTTTGCTTATTATTTGCAAGTTGCGCCCCCAAATTGTAAATAGACCCCCGATATTGTAACATTGAAAATGGGCCCCCACTTTTTTTTATCTCAATTGTTTTATTTTAATGTTTGATCGTGCTGGGTGTGAGTTTGAAAATTACCACTATTTTAATTTTACTGTTTTTATATATGTTTGTGTTAATTCAATGAACCTTACCTTGGAAACCACGATTGAGCTCCGCGTTTGGATCGACAATAATGGTGTTTTTTAGCGAAATTTGGACTTTTCGCCATTAGACAACGAAAATTGTTTCCTGCGAAAAGCAGAGATACATCATTTTGGTATCTCACCCCTTTCCCAAAGTCACTTTTCGATGAAACCCCTTAAAAAGTTCACCTACTCATGGGAATTCCTTCTCGAAATCACCGGATGAGCCCCCAAAAGCCATCGCTATGAAAAAAGGAAATGGTAAGTGAGCAAAACCCCCCCCCATGCCCCTAGAACTGACTGCAATGAGCAAAAAATTTCCCCACTACCTTGGTATTTGGGAAAAAAAAATTCTAACGATCCCATTTCGGATAAAAAAACCGATTTGAAAAGGTTTAAAAAAAAAAAAGTTATGAAAAAAGCCAAAAAAAAAAGAAAAGGGAATCCACGGAAGGTTTATCTTTCCAAAAAAAGACGGCCGGGCCCCGCGTTTCCCCCGCCCAAAACCCGGGACCCCATAGAAAAGAAATAATTTCTCGGACGGGGGAACAGGATGTGAACATCCACCCCCGACTAACAATAATGTAACTTCTGATGTAGTTCCCCCCTCGAAAAAATTTCCCCCCACCTGTCATGCTTAAAATAAAAAAAATTTTTCCGCGATAAAATTTAAAATTTAAATTTTTTCAAAAAAATTTAAAAAATTCCCAATAGAACTGCCGGTGATGAAATTTAAAAAATTTCCAAAAAATGATTTTTGAAGAATATCGAACTCTTATCCACTTCTTGAAAGCGGATAAAAAATTGGGAAATTCAATGTAATTAACCGAAAACCCCTGACAAACCGTTAAAAGCTGTAAAAAAGGTCTCCCGAGTTTCTCTAAAAACGAAGATATCACAAACGTTTAGTGAAGAAAGGGTTTGTAATTGAAAGCTGTCCAGCTTATCTCGAAAGAACAAAAAAAACCCTTCCCTATATTTTCTAATTCTTCTCCCCAGAAACGCCAATAAACCCAAAAAATTTGGTTTTAAATAAATTAGGTTACTTACAAATGAAAATTGATGGTTACCTCGTAAGAGGGAAAAACCCAATGCTTCAACTGTTTAACTTTTTATACTCCCCTGAACTTTAAAATGCAAAGGGGTTTTAAAAAGCCCGGGGAAGCGCACGCTTTGGCTGCCCAAAACAAAGAAAAACAGGAAAACCCCTTTTTTATTCTGCGGGGGCTCGGTCATTCCCTGTTATACAAAATTCCCCCAAAATTCCCCCAACCAAAGAAAGGGGCCTTCGTTGATCAATGAAAAAAAAAAATTTCCCAGTAAAAAGGTTAAAGAAGGAAATTTCTTTCCTAACTTTTTAGTGGAAAAAATCCCCGTCAAACCCCCCCTAATAATGAAAATAAAAATGATAACAGAAAAAAAAGGGTTCCCCGTGGTTCCTTTGCCAAAAAAAATGATACCCCCTGACTTAAACAAGGGTTCCCCCAACTTTTTTAAAGTCATTTCAAACCTAGTAAAGAAAAAAAACCCAAATTTGATCTTCTCTCCCAAATTTAAAAAAACCAAAATTTGGACAAAAAAAGAAAAAAACCGCCTACTAGCAGAAGCTCTCATGGATAAAGTTTAAACTATTCTTTAACCTTTAAATTCCTTCCAATTATTTTCCCCCTTTATAATGTTGTCTTTAAAATAATAAACTAAAATTAAAAAATAATTCTTTGAAGTCAAAGCTAGTGCAGTTTAAAAACTCACTTCCCAAAATCCCAAACAAAGCCCACCTCCACAGCGCCACTCTTTTGGGCCCCTCCTGAAGTCACGCCCCCCTCTCCCAACCAAAGCTGCAACACCATGAATATCGAATAACCAGATGAAGGGGGGAAGACTCCTTTTACGCAGTCTAGGGGACCCCTTTCACAAAATCATCCGTCTCATAAACCTAAAATCATCCGTCGTAAACCTTTCCATGCTTGTCCGTCTTGGTTGAATTGCTTTGACTAAGTATGTGGATTAACACCACCCATTATTATTATTATTATTATATGTTTCCTGTTTTTTTTTTTGGATCTATATGGTGCAATTGTGTTGAATAGTTTTATTATTTTTTTAAATGTTTACAAAAGGGTGCTGGAATAATGTACACTGGTGTCAAACCCCTTAAGCAACAGGTGGGTTTATTGCCATAACTTTTTCGAAAAAAACATCTGAGAGACATGAAATTCTGAAATGAGGAGAGTATTATGTACCCTAAAAGGGTGACAAAACATCGGTGCTGAAAGGGGAAAACAACCATACGGTTTGGGAAACAAAAAAAAAACAAGCTTTATTGAACGCATAGTTTTTCGTGACTCATGATTGTCTATCAACGGGGAAAAACAACACGCAGATGTTCCTTATGGTATATGCCCTCCCCTTTCTACAATGGTTTTCTTTGCACCGTCTCCCATACTCAGAACCAGCTGGTGCAACATTTCTTGAGGTAAAGGGGTGCCCATTCCTCCCAAACAACATCTGTTTGGGGTTGTTGGTTGTACTCCGGAAAGATGTGGCGGGGGAAAACGTCTCCCAAAGCATCCCACACATGTTCGATGGGATTTAAAAACTGGGGAGCACGCTGGAAACCATTCAGGGTTTTATCTTCGCTTTCCAGCAGCTCCCCAACAGCAAAAAAGTGCGTGTGGCAGTGCATTGTCATCCATAAAGGGAAGTCTGGGCCAATGGCACCTCGGAAAAGGGTGCACATGGGAAGAAAATACCTCCCCCACAATAGCGTGCCCCGGGTTTCAGACCCTCTGTCAAAAAGGGGGGGCAGTTCCGCCGTTCAGCATAATGCCAACCCCGACAAAAACTCAGGACCACCGGAAAGATGTCTTTCCTTGATTTTACTGGGGGTAAAACCGGGTCCCCATCTCTCTCCAAATCAAAACGCGTTAAATCGCTTCTGGTTCTGAACCGCTCTCATCCGTAAAAGAAACGACTCCTTGATCCCGTTTGTCCAGTTTTTTGTTTGTCCCACTTTGAAACGGTGGCTTCGGTGGCCATTTTTTTCAACGGGAGGCAGCGTTCAGGACGGCGGGTGAACAGGCCCCTTTTGTGAAGGCCTCTGGCCACAGTAAACCTCTACACTTGTCGACTTATTGCTGTACAGAGTTTCGATCAATGGGGTGCTGACTGCTGTCGAATTTTTCGCCTGCAGGATGATATATCGGTATCCCCTGCAGTTGTCGTCCCGGGGGGCCACATCAACCTTTCTAACAGCTGTACCTGTGGTTTGGAACGCTTTCCAAGCGCGCGAAACGACACTTTTGTTGATTCCGAACTCTGCAGCTACACTGGTGACAGTACGCCCCTCCTCCCGCTTTCCGATCATTCTTCCACGTGTGAAGTCATCCAGATGATTTCTTCTAGCCATATTTCACGAACTGACTCACTGGCACTTGCAGCGAATATGGTAAATTGCGTCTCCGTCCTTCATTTTATTCTACTGTTGAGCAGCGCGCCGACATCACGCGTTTTGCGTACGCTCACATCGCTTCTGACGTTTTGTTCCTGATATTTGCATACGCATGACGTTTCTACTGACTTACGTGTTCCCTCTACTGATCTCCAGACCTCCTTTTCTGCAATTTCATGGCTATCTGCTAAATTTTTACATTGTTGCTTAAGTTTTGCACACCAGTGTATATTCTTTCTTCCTTTTATACGCTTTGTTTTCTTTTATTTTTAAAATTTTTTGCTCTGTATATTTGTATTATGTATACGGATACGTATATATATCGTGCAGTTACCTTTAAGTTTGAACCACCTTTAAGGTACCATGTTATTTTACTGTCTTCTGTTTAAAATGTAAACTTTGACTTTTTTTCAATGAATACTGGACGTAGGGTTGGTTGTTTCCCGAGGTATTGGTCTGTAGCTCTAAACCCTGTTCGAGTGGACTCGGTTCCTTTGGGCGTTCTGCCAATACCGTTCAAGACCCAGTTCGCACGATCGTGTAGGTTTGTGCGGGTTAGATATTCTTATCCCTTTGAGACACGAAATACTTTTATGTTTAAATACTATTATTTTCTTTTGGTTATTAATACTATACTGATCCTAATGACACGAAAAGTAACAAAAAAATCTTTGCTACCTCCCTGAAACGTGGAGTGTTTCAGCACGAATTAGCGATGAGTGAAAACCCTCATAGAGGGCACGAGTATATTGAAAAGTCGAAAACAAAAGATTATTTTTAAAAAAAAATATTAATTTACTGAAAGGAAGCAAAACAAAATACATTCTGACATAATAAAAAAATAAGACACACATTGACACCGATATAATACGGCCGCGGTATCCGAGTGGTATAGATATCGGATTGTGGCATGCCTTGTCACGAGTTCGAGTCCAGTACCACTAAAGACCCGCCGTGTAGGGCAGCGATGCACGTTGAATCTATCGAGAGCTGAAACGTCCTTCCGTTGGCGTGGTGTGGTAGTTAGGAGAGGGGGGTGCCAGCTCAGGTGTCGTCCACGTCACTTGACCAGGGTTCAAAATTACGTGGTCCATCGCCAAAAGCCCTGGTGTAGCTGAACAGTGCGACGTTATATTCATTCAATCGACATCGATATAATACACATATAAATATATCAGTACTGTCCAATGTATTTTATAATTAATTAAACAATACTAAGTTAAGAACAAGTTTAATAATTACCAGTGACCTGATGGGCTTGTCATACATAAAGTTATTTGCAAAAATTAACACTTATCTGGATAATTTGTACGTTTTATAACTAATCACTTAAATGCAGATTAAAATTTCCGCTATTTGATCCCCAATGTCACCGTTTAACATGTAGTCGGGCATATGTGATGTATTAGGATGGGAGGGGTAGAAAAAATAAATAAGCAAATCCTTTGAAATAAATAAATCCTTCGTTAACCCTGTCAAAGTCCTTTTACTGCATTCCAAAGCCCTCAGGATAATTTTATAGATAGCAGTTCACAGAAAAGTACGTACTTCGGAAAGACGTATATATACGTCCGAGGCACTGGTTGGCACTTAAGAGGTTAAAATCGTATTGTAAATTTAGTGTCAAAGTATTGTATAATCGAATACATTATTATTGTATGGAGGTAGGGGGCCGATAAAAATTTTGATTGAATGTTCCGTCACAAATATTGAAAGTTTGAGAAACACTGAAATTGTACAATAGTGAATCAATTAGTACTAGCTGAAATGTGTTTCTCAAATTTTTAACTACTCAATAGCATATTCCGCGTTGAAGGAAGTCGTACTTGGTGAGGTATTTCTGTGGCTTAATTTTTTTTTAAATTAATATCAAAAAACAAGATTACACTTTAGCTGCGTTATTTGATTCAGACACCCAGCCTTTTACAATAATCAAAACACCTCAATAAATGTGAATATACTTCTATACTTATGGACAAAAAAATTAGCGCACCAAGAAAAAATTGCTGGGTCGTAACGAAACTTAGCATGAAGGTACATGTCGAGGAGATATGCAAATGATTAGAAATGCAGCGTGATTGCGCATTACGTATAGCCGGTAGAGGGCGTTTAACGCCTTTCTCCGTCAAGTATAAAACCAGTAACCAAAGCTTGTTCGAGTGTTCTGATTCGTTTACAAAGGAAGAGCTGAGGTAGACATGCCATTACGCCGTTTCTAAAGACAATATGAGCAGCTGTCGCAGTTTGAGAGGAGAAAATCATTGGCATGATGGAAACTGGGTGGTCAACAAGGCGAGTAACTCGTCAATTAGGCCGTTGTGATTGTGTTGTGAGGAGGTGTTGGGACCAGTGGATCCCAGAGATGTCATTTACACGAAGACCAGACTCAGGATGCCCTCAACAAACCAGGCAACAGACCAGTCGTCGAGAAGACCGCCACATCGTAAGAAATGCACGCGTACAGCCAACTGCTTCATTGGCGCCATCCAGGCACAGGTAGCACCTTCACTAAGGGCCCTTGTGTCTTCTCGAACCATACGAAAGCGCCTGGCTGAAGGACATTTGGATCGCGGCGCCCATTACATGAGCTGCCCTTGACACCCACCCGTCGACGCCTCCGTTTGGAGTGGTGCCGCACACGAGGGAACTGTACTGCAGCGGAATGGAACCAACAATTAACAAGTTGCAATTAATATAAATATGTATATACATATGACATTAGCACAACATTAAGTGGTAATTAATTTTATTATTATCATTAAAGTATCGTATTGTCATCCAAAAATATCGTGTTTATAAAAATTCAGTTTAACTGAATGCTTTAAAACGTGAGAAAAAAACCTTTTCACACACAAGTTTTGACTCAAGTCGTCAAAATGGCCACTAAGTCGCCAAAAATAATGCCAACGTGGCTGTATTTGTAATTCATTGAATACTTAGTTTTAATTAATTAATTTTTATAAATAACAATTAAATTATTGTATTGTCATCCAAAACAATCATGTACATAGAATTTCAGCTCATTCGAGTTCTTTAAAATGTATTTTATTAACGATTGAAGATTCCACCAAGATAAATAAATAAATAAATATATTGAGAGAGAGTGTGAGCTAATAGTAGGAATTGAAGAGACAAAGTGAAAAAAAAATGCATGCATTTTTTTTCATTAATTTGTTTATGGTAATTATTGGGGAACTGTGTGTAATAACGTTAATAGTTTATATTTTCTTAAGTAATACAAAATTTTTTCATCCAGGACAATTAAAAGCAAAAACTACTTTAACAAACGAATAATGTCATCCATTTATTACAAAATTAGGCGAAAAAGGTAGGAAAATTTTGCAATGGAGCAGTGAATCAGAATTGATAAAAAAGAAATGGGAATATAGATGGAAAAAATAATATGAACCTCTTCTGTTGAGGAAATATTTATGAGCAAAAATCATTCCATCTTAAATTTGCATATTCTAATTTCCTATTTTCCCATTAATAGAATTTCATAAAATCAGACTACGAATAAATTTATTTTATGAAAGACTAATATGTTTAACTTTTATTTTTGTGGAATTTTTATTTTATTCAATACCTGCTCAAAATATTCTAAAATAAATATTTCTCCTTTTGCCGTTTTAAAAGTTCCAAAATTTATAACCCAGAAAAT
>BMAV01021135.1:70324-241787 GCA_019973955.1 Trichonephila inaurata madagascariensis | reverse complement strand
GGCCAATGCGGCCCATCCCCTTTTTAAGTGGCCCGGTCAGCGCCCATTGCTCTGAAAAATTCAATTATTTAAGAAAAATATATTCAAAATTTGGTTTCAAGAAATCAAATATATCAATTTTACTTTTTGTTGTCGATGTCGTACGAGAGCGAATTGATATTCTTTTTTATTTTCGAAACGGTTACGGTTAGTGACAACAAACAACATTGGAGTTGTGACAGTTTAATGGATGGAACTAATTTTTAACTCTCTTTCATATCTTGCAAAATAGATCGTTTCAAGACGTTTGTGCGGTTGATTATTTTCTGGTGTAAAACAAACATGGATCATTAATTGCTTGAGTTGTCACGAAAGTGCTGAATTTAAAAAAATACCAATAAACAGGAATCATTCAATGACACTTTTCATCGAAGATCTCTTTCAAGAGGTAATAAATAGGCTTCCTTGAATAATCTTTGCAACTGCAACAAAGTGTTTTGTCAATGGTAATGTCCCAACGGTAACAGAGACATCCTATGAAGTTTGTTATATTATTTGTAATCATAAGAAACCATTTACTGATGCAGAAATTGTGAAGGTGTGTTCCTTAAATGCTTTTAATTCAGTGTTAGTGACAAAAATATAAAGAATAATAATTAAAAAATGCAAAACAGGAGTTAAAAAATATTTTGATCAATTTTCTACATTTTAAACCCCCCCCTTCTTTATCATCATGATGCGACCCGCGTGAAATAGCACACATATATTTGTGGCCCGCATGAAATAGCTGGCATATGTATGAGGCCCAGCAGAAAAAAAGGTTGAGTACCCTGTTCTAGATAGTCTCTGGTACTGTACGGACGTTTATCTAAACCTTTTTCAATCCCTAATACCTGGTACTGTAAGGTGCGTAAATTAATCTAGAACCGATATTTTTCAAACACCAATCTCCAGTACTATACGAGCTTTTAATTTATCTAAACAACATAATTACTAGTAACATAAGCATTATCCATAAAAATATAATTTCGACAAGGAATACTTCTAACGCCAATATTACCAACAAGGCATACGCATCGCAAATTCCAATCCATATTCAGCATTACCTTTTAAGCCGTTGCCACTTTTTAATAACAGTCATTACGACATAAAATTACGCAAGGCATGCCCCCAATCCCGTACCGGGTCCACAACCAGTTCGAAAGTGACACCGCAGCACCCCCTGACGAATTCATCAATGCTGGGAGAACGCGAACTTCACATTAATCAAAAGCTGTCGACTAATTGGCGACACTAACATGTTGCTGCAACAACTCGCCAATGAAACATGTAAATACCATTAGCGAAAGAGAAGAAAAGCAAAATGAGAAAAATAATCTCAAGACGCAGAGTTAAAAAAAAAATGAAAAGG
The DNA here is from genome assembly GCA_019973955.1 of Trichonephila inaurata madagascariensis. Taxonomy (NCBI): domain Eukaryota; kingdom Metazoa; phylum Arthropoda; class Arachnida; order Araneae; family Nephilidae; genus Trichonephila; species Trichonephila inaurata. The sequence goes on along the minus strand of BMAV01021135.1, from coordinate 240,397 downwards.
AGATCTTTTTCCATTGATGGATCGTATGCTGAGGACTAATAGAACGTTTTGAAGTAGAACAAATGGTGTGCTGTCTCTCAAATCGTTGCGTATCGTAAGATGTAGTTGTAGGGCCTTATTAAACTGTCTGTTCAACTGATTTGATGGGTGCTGTTGGATTGGAGGGGGGTGGGGGAAAGTCTGATTCGAATGCAGATCTGAAAGTTCTAGTCGTGCAATCGTTAGTGTTAATGATAGTTATAGTAATGGTAATGATTGCTGAAAAGAACTGGAAGTTCATCGGAGTAATATATTTGGTAGCGAAAACAGGCCCAGAAGTTGATTTATAGTGTATTAAAAATGGAAATCTTAAAATAAATCACGCAATTGTGACTTTTTGAATTATTTATTAGAATGCATGCATGAGCGAAGATAGAAATCAAAATACCAAAATTTCTAATTCTTGTTCATGAAATTTTGTATAATTATCTTCCATAAGCGTTTATTCTAATTCAGTGCTTCTCAAACTTTCAATGTTTGCGACCCACTATGCAATCATAATTTTCATCACATCCACCTCTCTCCATACAATAACAATGTATTGAATTCAAAAATGATATTTTTTGACGCTAAGGCTACAATACGACTTTAACTTCTTAAGTGCCACCGGCATATATAAATGCCTCACTAAGCCAAAGCGTTAATTGTCTAGACGTATATATACGTCTTTTCGAAGTTCGATCTTTTCTGTGCGCTGCTATGCATTAAAATTATTTGAAGGCTATGGAATGCAATAAAATGACCTTGACAGTGTTTGCGAAGGATTTACTTATTCCAGAGAATTTGCTTACTTATTCCTTTTCTTCGCCCTCCCCCCTTCGGATATATCACATACGTGGGCCTGTGTGGGAAACGGTGACATTGGGGAGCGAGTCACATAACTTTAAATTGGCAGCGAAGGGATTAATTATAAACCGTACAAATGATCCAAATAAGTGTTAATTTTTTGTATATAATTTTATACATGACAAGCCCATAGTGTCACTGGTAATTACAAAAAATTGTTCTTAACTTAGTACTGTTAATTAATTATAATATACATTGTTGTACTACTGATACATTTATATATATATAAGTATATTATATCAGTGTAAATGTGTATTTTTTTTATTATGTCAGAATGAATTTTGTTTAACTTTCAGTCAATTAATATATTTTTTTTAAAAAAATTTTTAGTTTATTACTGTTTAATATGCTTACGTCCCTCTCATAGAGTTATCACACCCCTATGGGGACTCATAGTTTGAGAAACGCTGTCCGAATCAATGTTTTGAAATATATTCATAATTTGTACGTTATATCTTTTTTCGATTTTTTCACATTTTATAAAGTTTTATAATTTTGAATTAAGATTATACTGTTATATAAAAATGTCTACGCATATTTAATGAGACTACGTTAAGAATAAGCGTTCTGAATAAGACTATAAATGAATAATTTGTTGATATTTAGTGTCACTTAAATTAAAATACATAAAAAATCGTTTTAAGAATAGTATTACAATAAAAACTATTTCGTTGCAATTTATTTGGCAAGGAATAAAGAAAGAATGATATATTTTCAAAACATTCTCCTTTTACGAAAAATGCTTCTATAACAATAATATTTTCCCTGTATATATCTAAGACTTTTATACTGAGTTTGTGAACTAAAATCTTTGAAAAATTCACATTATTTTCAGAGTTACGATCAATCGAAAGAATAACCGGTGTTCTTTAAAAAAATAATTTCTTGATATAGTAAAATATGAATAAATCTACTTCTAAATTATAAATTTCAGAAATCTTATTTCATATTCTGAACACACACACAGAAAGCTATATATAGGCAAAATATTATTATCGTAAGAACGTTTTGAAAATATGTCATTCTGCTTTACCTTTTTGCCAACAAAATTGTTTTAAAGTAATTTTTTATTGTAATATCTTGTTCGTTCTTAAAACAACTTTATGTGCATATTCTAATTCAACTGACACTAAATATACCAAAAAATAAAAATCTATTTAAATGCTTTTTTAAAATCACGGATTTGAACTCAGTCACCTTGAATAAATTCTAAGCGTGAGTTTTATTTTTTATTTGAATTATTAATGAAGAAAAACAAATTTTATTCTTCAATACAATTTTTCAAAAAAGCTTCAAATATTCCTTTTTATGAAATTTGTAAATACATTCTCAAAATAATTAAAAAAGATAAATGATTATTTTTTACTACATAAAAGAAATTAAAATCACATAATTACAAAATTCGAGCCGTAATTTTGTTTCAAAACAACGGAAATTAAAAGACAGAACTGGGTTTCAATCAAATTGGTTATCAATTATCAGTAGACCTAAACCTTGTTCGAAAAATGAAAGTGATGACTGTGTCTTTGAGTCCTTTTGAACACGGTAACTTCTGTGTACATCTTAAATTGATGAGAAAATTGATAAGAGTGAATGCCCTCTCTCCAGATCAGAGCCATTGCTTATGAAATTATTGAGAGAAGATATCCTAGTAACCTTTGGACCCAGGTTTATACCAATGGATCTATGACTGAGCGAGGTCCTGGAGCTGGTTAACGTCGCACTGTTCAGCTACACGAGGGCTTTTGGTGACGGACCACGTAATTTTGAACCATGGTCAAGTGACGTGGATGACACCTGAGCTGGCACCCCCTCTCCTAACTACCACACCACACCAACGGGAGGACATTTCAGCTCTCGACAGATTTAACGTGCATCGCTGCCCTACACGCGGCAGGTCTTTAATAGTACTGGGCTCGAACTCTTGACAAGGCAAGCCACGATCCGATACCTATACCACTCGGTTACCACGGCCACCTCCTGAAGCTGGGGCGGGAGTCTATTGTAACCATTTTGCATTTTATAAGGCAGTAGGAAGAGATACTACCAATTTTAATGGTGAAGTTGATGCTATATTTATTGCTTTGAATCAATTAAGCGCTTGGAAGAGTTATTTTCCTCGGGCTGTTATTTTGTCTGATAGCAAAGCCGCTTTGCAGGTTGTCTCCAACAATAAAGTTTGCACTTCCGAACGAATTTATGAATGTAGAAAGATTCTCAACACTCTGGCGGACTCGGTTGTGTTCCAGTGGATTCCTGATCATTGTGGCATCGAGGGAAATGAAAGAGGCGATTTCCTGACAAAGAAGGTAACGGCTTTTCTGCAAAAACCACTAATATATTCTACAAACTATAATAACAAACCACTTCACTGACACATGATTTTTAATTCTGCAAAATTCTTAGTTAAATTAGGATTTAAGAGGAGGTTTGCGCTTCCTACCTATCAAATGAAGCTAAGGGAAAAGCCTGGGAGTGTCTCGACTAGTTCAAAGCCAATCATCAACGATTTTCCTCGTCCTGTAGTTATTTTGTTTTTTGACTGGGCACGAATATTTGAATGCCCATCTATTTAAAATTCGTTTTAAGACACTTCAGCCTGTACTCAGTGGCATAACGGAGTAGATTAGGGCACCCCTGCAGAGTCATCTTTTGGACCCATGAGATGCTTTATTTTGGTCTAGAGTGTAGTTCATATACGTTAAAATAAACGCTTGCGATCCCCACCATCAGTAGGCTCTTTTTCGAAGAAATTGGTTTGCTGAATGAGAGATTCTTTCTCTTACATTTCAATTGTTTTAAATAATAATAAGGGTAATTATGTTCTTAATTTTGAAAAATTTTGTATTTTTTAAGACTTAAAATAATATAAATATATGTATATATATATACAGTCGGGCATCTATATAACGAAGTCACTGAATCCCGAAAAAAAAAGTTCGTTATATGGAAAATTCGTTATATAGAGGTTCATCTTTCAACATACTTTACACACAAATCACATAAAACAAATTTTAAATTCATAAACACTATATTAAAAAAAGTAATTTTTCACATTTTTTTAAAATGAATATATGTTTATTTTATATATCTAACCCTTAAAAAAAGAAAGATAGAAAAAAAAACTGCAAAGAAAACAAGAAAAAAGAATGTTGAAGAATGAAGACTGTATTTTCAATATTAAGAAAATAATTTTGCATTAAAATCCATGAATTTGAAGGACATTTTATAACTTAGCTTACAAGTAATATTAAACATACATTTTATAACTGGAACACGGGAACACGAGACATCTCCACTGAGGGTTAAAAAGGATATCGAAGATGTTTCTAGTGGGATAGAGGACAATAGAGGATAGGGGACAATAGAGGGTAAGGGGTGCACTTCTTGGATGAAACGTCCAGAACTCTATTGCTCTCGGTGAGTTAGGATATAATAAAACCAGTTTAAGATTTATGACCACCCCAAAATGTGTTACAGAGAGAATAACTTGAAATGTTCAGAAATACTTTAAAAATAGGGAGAGGAAAAAAGTTGAATCAAAAAAACAAAAAAGTTCATTTATATAAAAAAATGCACTTAGAGAGGTTTTTTTTATAAGAAAATCATTTTGAAATGTTAAGGGTTCCAAAAAAATTACAAAATATAGAGGTTCGTTATATAGAGGTTCGACTATATATATATGTTTATTCTCTTCAAACAAGAGATAACATCAAAACAATCACATTTCAAAAAAAACATATAAAAAGGGAAAATCACAAAAATGAAAGACATAAAAGTAACCGAGATTAAAAAATTATACAATGGATGCTGCAGTGTTATAAACATTACCACCTTTGGGGCAGCTAATATATAAACTAATTTATATAAAATTGGGGAAAAAATTATATATAATTGTTATACCACCTTTTTGTTCGCAAGAATTATTCAAGTTTTATAAATGTGTATCTATGCCAACAATTAATCTTTTCCAAATACGTTTTTTTTTCTTTGGAGAGAGAGGTGGCATTTTTCATTTTTGTCAGGGGAGGCAAAACTACTAGAGCCAACCTTGGTGCTTGGGGAGGGGGGGCGAGTAAGTTTTGTAATTACCTCAAGGAAGTAATAATTTGAGAAAGGAGGGTTAATTTATTTATTACCGTCACATTTTGAAGCTACAGTACGGCTATTAATGACGCACCTAGTAATTTTTAAAAGCTGTAAATGAGGATGAGGCACCTGAGGTGACATTCCTTCCTTCCTTCATCAAGCTACCACATCACGTGAATGGCTTGAGTCCCAAAAGATTTAAAGTGCATCAGCTTTCTACAGGGCAAGTCTTCAGGAGAACCAGAACTCGAATCTAAGACTTGATATCTCCGGCCTCAAGTTCATGATCAACCTACTAGTACGGCGCCACGCCACCCTGGAAGTGGAATTTATATTAACTATCCAGAAACATCCATAGTACTCTTCTTTTAGAAGATTTTCATTCCCTGATTTAAAACTGTGATCTGAAATAAAGACATAAAATGTCAACACAAATAGCCCTTTACGATTCAGGCAATGAGAGGAGTTCTTATAGGCTCTATTCAATTCACCCTTACTTTGACTGATGGTTTAGCAACGTCACCCTTATAAGTAACAAAAGAAATATTAACGATGTATATATTTTTCTGAGTCTCTTGTCATGAGATGAGGATGGTACCTGATGTACTCTGCTCTCCCACCTTTCTTACCACATCAACGTGAGTACTCTGAGCCTCGAAAGATTTAACGTGCATCAGCCCCACTTTTGTCTGGGTATTAGTGAAAGTCAATACGTGAATTGAAACATTTAGTTAGTTGAATTTAGCAGAAGATGCAATTGTCTGGATTTTGGAGGTAGGAAAGAAAGTTAGAAACTGTTCGCATATTAGTGATATGTTACAATAAGAAAACAAAAGTTTATAAAATTAAATGAATTTACAATAGTTAAAAAATATTTTTAAAACTTTATTCTCACAAACGGTGGGGTATAAGAATCGAATGACTTTAATTCCAGTACCATAACTTTACGAAGAGGTGTCTGTTTTGTTATGGAACAATAACACGAGATACCCAATCTGTATTATTTACTTAAAGAATTTTCTATATTATTGAAAATCCATTTAGTTATAAGTGTTTGCCAGTAAACCACATATACACTCAGAGGTATAAAAGGCATTTTATACCGGATATTTGTAACGTAGAATAAAACCTCTACTTTCGTTGAGATACACAAGACCTAAAAAAATAATAAATTTCTCTCAATAAACTCCGTCGTCTTAATCTTGGCACCGTGCTCCTGTATTGTCCTCCAGGACTTATTCCAAACGACAAACCCAGCCATTAATGAAAACAACATCCGAATAAATTGCACCCAAAACACAAATATTTCGATTTGCTTAATGGCAATGGTTCTTTAATTCGTTGCACGGCTCTAATCCAGCCGACATGGTAAAAATATCTTCTTATTTCCTCCTCTTCTTCTTGCTCCATAACTCGCGGTCCGAAAATTCAAATCTGGAGGGGATTAAAAAGTAAATTAAAACCTCCAGGAGCTCACAGGGCCTTTAATGCAATTGGAGGAAAAGGATTCCGGTGGATTCTCCGGGAAAACAGGAAAAGCGATCAATCCAGGGGGTCGTCCGGGGAACAAGAAATTCTGCCCTGAGTAATCCCAGGGTAGTCTTTGGCATGGTTGGTATCCATCTCTCTCCAGTCTTGCAAGAGAAAGACCGGATCTAGAAAGAAGCTTCATTCTAATTTCGTCATTCGCGGCTTGCCCCATTGGTGTGTTGTCCCTGTGATGTATCCTTGCACTCAGGAGAGGAAGGGGGGCTGTAATTTTGCATATTTCTTGCCTCCCTCCGCACACCCCTTGCCATTTGGAATTTCCCCGATGATTTTAAAAGCGAGCCCTCGTCTGCCTGTCCTAGGATATTTTCTTTCTTCAATAATAGATGAACACAATAAACAGCGGAATAGCAAATTTGGCGCTATTTTGGCGCTTTTAATGGCATGGATGGGCGCGGAAGTATAACTCCCAGGAGGGTTGTAGGAAAAGGCTGTTCTCCCCCCTCTTGCATCTCTGCGGCGCATGCGTCGGGAAATGTCTCCTGGGATTGGATTTAATTAGAAAAGCGACGGTAGGACTAAAAGGAGGGAGGGAGGCAAGAGTTCTTTGAGAAGTAGAGTTTTGAGAGAATAAAGTATTCCTTTTTGTATTTTAGAGAGAAAAGTTCGCCAGGGCGGCCTGTCCCTCCGCCCCTCCTTTTATTGGCGTGGGGGGTGCACTGTCGGAATTGTATTACAAATTCCATCAGGGCACCGTAGACTATCGTTTTGAACGTCAAGACTTAAAAGTTCGTTTCTTTCGATGGTTGCCTCGTTATTCGATTGGGATCTTAGAGGGATATCGACCCCATTACCTTCATCTCAAATTCAATTGGGTTTCTGTATAAAAGTTATTTAAATTTTAATCGAGTAAGGAGGAATTGTAATGATGGAAGAGTTCCAAAATTTCCATTGTTTTCTTTTTTCCCTACCTTCTGGCCAATGAGTGTGTGTTTATATTACAAATGTTTTCTTCACGAAATGAATATCATACAACAATTTGTAAAGAAAACAAGATTACTTATTTTAGGGAAATTATTACACAGGCTTCCAATTTATAAGCACCAAATTCCATCGGGCATTGAAAATAAATTATGGAGCTATTATATTTTTGAAGGGACACGGTACCCTGTGCACAATTCTGTTTATCTTATCTCATCTAATATATAGATGGTATTACATATCAGTCAGTAGCGCACACAAGAATTTTTCAAGGAGGGGATCCAGGGTCGAAAGTCTACTATTTTCGTATTATGCTCCAATATACCGCCCAACATATTCTTTTGATTTCATCGATTTTCGGGAACAAAAAACGGTAAAAAATTAATTATTGAATTATAATTAGCATTAATTAATAGAATTAATCATTAAAAACAAATACTTCATTAAATTTTACGTACTATATACATAGGATTATATTGAATCGAAAAAAATCAAGGTCTTTGGGGGGGTCCGGACCTACAGGACCCCCCCCCCTTCTTGTGTGCCCCACTGATATCAGTTATTCCATGGGAAGTAAGCTCCCAGCCTCCCCCACCCCTTGTGTACACACCACTAGTTGATTGTTATTAGCTTGGAGAACAGAACCTTACAAACGTTCCTGAATCAACAACATGCAGATATGATTTAGACAAAATTCCAAACATAAGAAGGAAAAAAGTGAATGTACAAAAAGAAAGATTCAAACACAACGAAAGTTCGTTTGGAATCCCGAGGACACGCCACCCATGTTTCCAAAAATAAACAGAGATCTCTTGTATTAAAAAATTACTCTAGAACCTATCAGTAGAAATCGTGTTCTTTCCAAAAGAAGGATGTGAAGACCCAATTGAGACGGGGTCTGATTCTGTAAACTTCAAGTCGCTTGAGACCCAGATGAATTCACATGGAAAAATCTGTGTGACTGGTAAGATCCAAAATTCTATCTTAGATAGCTCGTAATCATAACCATGACTCTTACATTATTAAGAGAGAAAGTTTATTAACGCCGTACTCGAAAGCAATTCGAGGAGTTCGGTCGACGAACCTCGGTCAAATAATGAGGACGACATCTAAGATGGCACTCACTGTCCTCTCCAAACTACGACACCACGCCAACTGGAGGACATTAAGCCTTGACATATTCAACAGGCATCAGCCACTGTACATATTAAGTCATCTGTGGCACTAGGCATGGTTTTAACGGGTTTAATTTTCCCTATTTTCTAAAATAAAGGGTATTTTCAAATTAATTAAAACTTTGAGCTCTCTTGTTTTTGCCCTCCTGGTTTAACAGGAATTTCTTGGGGAAACTTTCGATTAACATCCTTCCGATTTTTCCTTTTTGGTCTTTAGAGAAGACCCCGTAAAATTGGGGCCACATCCTCTCCATTTTTGCCAAGGGGGTCGTTCCTTTTAAAAAAAGATATTCCCCTTTCCGGAACTCTCTGTTTAAAACTTTTTCGTGGTTTTTTTGGGCAAAAGCCCCACATTGGCCATTTGATGTTATTCGCGATTTTCGTTACCAAGGTATCATTGAACCCACGTAACGGCGAGGGGGAAAACCTGAAAACGCCCCTTTTCTCTCAATTACAAAAAGGGGGGCCTTGAAAAATCGGCCACCCCCTAGGAAACCCCAGGGGAAATTGGAAACCTCGGGAATTTTGAACCCTTTTTGGCCAGATTTTTAATGATAGCGACACATGTACGAGTAGCCTCCTCTTAAGGGGTTTTCCCTTAAAGGGGACTTTTAGCTCCCCGTTTTTAAAAACCCCCCAACAGGGGTTCTATGGAATTTCTGGTTTCGGTTAAAATCCCAAAACTCAGTACCAATTTTTTTATTTAAGGTAACCAATGTGGCCAAACTCCCCTTCCAAATGTTTAAATAAATAAGGTTTTAAAAAAAACAAAACCTTAAAAATTAGAAAAATTAAATAGAAAACAAATTAATTATAGCAAATTAATGTATGTGAGGTAAATGTGAAAGAAAAAAAATGGTTGGACAAGAGGAGGGACGAGATAAGGGAAAATCGTTGGGGAATATATCTCCGGAGCTCGTCACCCAATAAATCCTTTGGGAGACAGGCAAGGTACCTCGGGGTCGTAAATCCCGTATTTACATTAAGAACGTCCCTAAAGGGAAGGGGTAGTTTGAAGAGTGACAAGAACATGACTGTGGTCCAAAATTTCTTAACTCTTGATAGGGTTTAAAAAATACTTGAATTGTTAATGTAATCTTGATGCTAGTAGCATAAAACAAAATCGAAAATGTAGTTTACGAGATGGTATATCTCTTATCAATTCGTTGTGACATGATGCTGTTTGTAAAACTATAAACTACTATAAAATGTACGATGTACACGAATTGTTGGCTAATGTTCCATTTTGAAGCAACATGAGGGGTATTAGTGTCATACCCCCTAATTTTGAACTTCTGCCAAGTGACGAGGACGACACGTTAGTTGGACCTCTCCTCTCCTAACTTCCACACCACACCAACGGGAGGACGTTTGAGCCTCGACAGATTTAAAGTGTATCGGAACTCTGCTCGTTGGATATTCTGCAGTATTAGGCTCGAACTCATGACACGCCGACCACGAGTCTGTTACCTTGTCCACTAGGCCAGTAGTCTCCAACCCCTGGCCCGTGGACCGGCACCGGTCCGTGGATCAAATACAACCGGTCCGCACAAGAAACATTAAATTATTTCTCTTTTATTTACTGCGGTATATTTTCTTGGGTTTGGGCTACTTTTTTATAAAAATCACTTTATATTCAATTTTTGTTGTAGTTATATTTTATTCTGAAGTCACGATTAAATACACAACTAAAGTTATTAAATCAATTAGTCTAAAATACAAAAAATCAACATCCTCCCCCTCAGTGGGCTTGATTGATTGATTGGTTATTAACATCGCACTGTTTAGCTACACGAGGGCTTTTGGCGACGGACCACGTCATTTTGAACCATGGTCAAGTGACGTGGACGACACCTAAGCTGGCACCCCTCTCTCCTAACTACCACACCACACCAACGGGAGGACGTTTTAGCTCTCGACAGATTTAACGGGCATTGCTGCCCTACACGGCGGGTCTTTAGTGGTACTGGGCTCGAACTCGTGACAAGGCAAGCCACGATCCGATACCTATACCGGCTACCACGGCCACCAAACGTTGACCGGTCCGTGGCGATAAAAAGGTTGAGGAACACTGCACTAGGCTACTTCAAACACATGATTCTACGATAACAACGCCGACGAGTGGCGTGGACAAGGGTGGGCTTAGGGATTCAAAACCCTCCCATTTATAAAACGATTTTTAATTTTTTGCATAAGAATTACACCCCAGCGCTTTCCTCATAACTATTTTTAACTATGTAAGCCCCTCTATTAAGAGCAGTATATGCACGCCCCTGACGCCGACTATGAATTTGCACTGATGGCCGCTTGGCAACCGTGACGGCTTTACAATCGCAAAAGGTGTCAAACGAGCATATATTGGAAAATGTGAATTACTATACACTTATAATTTTCATATGAACGATGTTATATTTAATTATTTTATTATGTACTGCTTGTTACACGGCTAATGCAACAAAAGTATTAATCTTAATATCTTATTAAATTACAACATTAAACCATTTTGCTTTTCAAATTGCGATTAGTTAACTTTAAACAACACTCCAATTTCGTGTCATAAGTGGAAGATGCGTAGATAAGGAACAGGATCTCATGTACTGAAGCGGAAACTATTCATGTCAAAATTATAAAACATAAGTAACATTGGTTTACTTGACAAGAGCATACAGGATGAGAGGAGTTGCATATCAACGACACTTTACTTTAGTCTTGTAACACATGCTTAACAAAACATGATTCTTAGAATCAAAATTTTCAAAAAAAAAAGTTCGACATAAAATTTGAAAAAAAAAATCCCACTTTATGTAATTTTTTTTAATTAAAATGAGTGATCTGATTAATAATACGTGACGTGATTTAAGCACAAGAAGTTAATTTAATTTTTCTTCTGGGTAATGCATAAATGTATTCAACAATTTTTAAATTTTCCTTTCAAAGAGTAAATTTTTTGGTTTTTTATTTTTGTTAGAAACAATTAAAATAATTGAATTGAAAAAATTATACTGAACAACGGAATAATTGTAGCAATTATCAATCTTTTTCAATTTAAATTCTTAATATTTCATATAACTTAACATACAAAACTTAAATGCATTTGTTTATATGATAAATGCATTGACAGGAACGTCTTAAGTTATGGGCCAACTGGACCAGGGCCTCACCCTCGGTGGAGGTCTCGCGATTCGTTCTCGACTCTGTCTTAATAACATCATGATCCGGATAATTTTAATGGTCAAATATTATTCCCGTACATATTCTCCAAAAAACCCGGGAATTTCAAACTGCATGTCAACTGGCAAAATGGGTAAGACTGTATTATTATGTGATGGCCATTGTCCACGTCTAGGACTAAGCATAATACCATAAACAAACTTTGAATTAATTTTGTCAAAATACGGTCAACTGTCGAGCCGGTTTGTGCTTATTTTTTGGGATTGTGTGTCGTGCACATTTGTTTCAAATTACCGTTAGAACGAGTATTTGACAATATAGGCTATACACTGTCTACTTTTAAAGATCTCAAATAGAGAGCCTCAAAATTCTTAAGATTTCTCTAAGACCAGTGCCTCAAAGAGTTTTAAGACGTAATTTAAATGTGTATTTCCTTTACAAAATCAATTGCCTTATACGCGTATTTGCTTTACAAAATCAATCACCTTATACCAGTGGTGCACACAAGGGAGGGCCTGGGGTCCGGACCCCCCCCAAAGCCCTTGATTTTTTTCCGATTGGTTATAATTCTAAGTATATAACACGTAAAATTTAATTAAATATTTGTTATTAATGATTAATTTTATTAATTAATGCTAATTATTATTCAATAATTAGTTTTTTTACTGTGTTTTGTTCCTGAAAATCGACAAAATCAAAAATAGCATGATACAAGAACGGTGAACTTTCAACCTCGGACCCCCTTGAAAAATTCCTGTGTGCGCTACTGCCTTATACGCATTTGCTTCACAAAATCAAACCCCTTATATGTATTTGCTTTACAAAATCAAATCCCTAAATGTATTTGCCTTACAAAATCCACCCTCCCCTTATATGTATTTATTTACAAGAATAATCCCTTTTTTATAGGTATTTGCTTATAAGAATAATCCCCTTTTGTGCATGCATTTACAAGAATAATCCCTCTTTTTATATATTGGATTACAAGAACAAACCCTGTATATATTTTTGTTTACTAGAATAATCCCTTATATGTATTTATTTAGAATATAAATTTAGCTGCAAAAATTAATAGTCATATATATTAAATTAATTGCAATTGAGTCTCAGCATACCCACCGACCGTAAAACAGCAACATAATTATTAAGGATCCCTTAATACATTCAAGTTCACAAAGCTTTCTGAATTTTAAATGCACTTCTGTTTCACTTTTCTAACAAACAAACAAACAAAAATACCATAACACTTAATTTGGATATGCTATACGTACCCGCAAGTATAGAACTCTTGTTACATTCAGTGCCATATACAATTTCCTCTATTAAAATAAAACACGAGAGTGCATTAAACATATCTCCAATTTAATCTGCAGCATTCACTTTATAATACCTGCCTCCTCCAATCAAATCCCCTCCACTAAAGAAAAATAACGAGCCAGATTCTCTCCTCCAGCTCCTTTCCCTTACTCACCAATTACAGGTCATCTTTTCCTTAATTTTAATAGAAAGCCTCACGCTGTCCCAGACAGACAAATGTATCATCTTCCACTCTTCAAAAGACAATCAACAAATGTTCATCACCCATTAGGCTTTCCCATTCCGCCGACCACACGGGCGAACGGTCCCAGTCATCCCTGATTTAATTTGCTCGGAGGGGGAGGGAGGAAACAGACCCCTCTCCCCACGAATCGGTTTTTGAAGAGGCCCACCAACGAAGCATCCTGACGTTTCTTGACGGATAGCTTCTCAAGTTGTCATTGGCCGGAATGCGTTCCATTGTTCTCTTTCGAATGTTTTCGAGGCGCTGCGTGGACTGGTAGCCACGGTTAGTAAGTCCACCTTCTGTTTTGGAGGGTTATTTGCATTTATATCGTATGTACATAACTTGCAGTAGCCATTACATCTTTGGAAAAGACAGCCCATAATTGCCTATTTTGGTGGATGGTGGAGTAATTAGGGTCCTTTTGCTTGTTAATCAACCCCACGAGAGTATTTTTTGTTTGTTTGGAACGTGAACTTTTGTATCGAACAAAGAGGGATAGAAATGAAATTAAAAATGAGTTAAGTGTAATAGGATAATTTGGTCTGTTTGTGTGTATTTTATTGTTTTTGTTTCTAAAGAGAGACCGAGCTGTCAGGAAACAAAGCTGTAGGTTGTTTTCCCTAAGATGGACGTAAACATAAATATTGATGTTGCGTATTTAACCTTTCACGGTCATGCACCCAATGTCGATATATGCTTCGTTTCATTTGTGATTTCGTAAAAATTGCTTCTTTAGACTAATTTCCTGTTTTGTTTGACTACCGCACTAATGAATGTTATTGAAGTTTTTTTTGTATTTGTGTTCGAAGCTTCTTGACGAAAATATTAAAAACTATTCTGCCTTTCCTACACACACATTTATTTTTAACTCTACTAATTCCCCACAAGGCGAAGAAAATGAATGGTAAGAAAAACCTCACAAAAACCTTGCAAAATTGGTAAAAAAAATTAATAATCAAACTATGTTATTTAATAAAAATTATGGAAAATTTGATGAAAAGAACATGTATCAATACAAATTTTGAACCTTTTTCCTCCTTCGATTTCATTTAAAACGAAATAAACTCGAAATATTTTATTAATATAAAAATTGATTTTTTTTTTTTTGTAATTTTTTAAAAAATTTTCTTCCCGCCCTTTAAATCTTAAGATAACTGAAAATCTGAAAATAGGTTTTGGTGAGCGAAACCCCCACAAAAAAGGGGACCCGCAAAGGAATTTTTTTCCATTGATTAATTTGTAAATGTTAAGTTTTTTGAACACGTAAAATAATTATTTTATTAAATTTTAAATTTTTAATTAATAAAAAAAATTATATTTTTTAATTTAAAATTTTACGTTTTTCTTGAAAATAACCCAATCGAAAAAATAAAGGGCTTGGGGTCGGACCCCCCTTTTTCTGTGTGCGCCACCCCAAGGGGGGGATCTTAAAATTCAAATTAATTTTAGGTTATAATTTAAGTTAAATTCTTTAAAATAATCTCAATTCCAAAAATATTGTAACATAACATTACTGAAACAATGGTCTTTTTTAAAGGGTTAAACCAGATACTTTTAAGTAATTTTTTTTACCAAAAAAAAATTGTTCTCGTATTTCTAATTTTAGCTTATAAAACATTTTCCTTATACGACTATTTTCTAACTGTATAAATTATTTTTTTTTCTACGTCATACATATGTTTCGAATTTCATCGCCTTAACTTTATTATATTGTGGAATGTCGTAAAACTATACAACAGATATTTCATTTCTAATTTACTGCTTAGAATATTTTGAAAATAATTTTAGTAATTTTCGCAGTATAAAAACAATTGTTAAAACAATTTACGTTCTAAAAAAAAATGAGTCTTCGAAATGATAAAAAGGCCATGAATGTTTTCAAAGTCAATCTTTGCATAGTTTATCTTGTACGATGACATCGGATGTTCAGCATTGTCATGATAAACACAAACACAGTGGCACCGACTTCTCTTTTGGGGGAGTAAGGATTACATTCTAAAAAACACGTACACGAAAGCGCCGAGGAGTAAGTGAATAACAACGTCACACTATTCAGCTACTCAAGTGCTTTGGTGACGGATCTCGTCATTTTGAACCATGGTCAAGTGACAAGGACGACACCTGAGCTGGCATCTTCTCTCCTAATTTCACACCACACCAGCGGTAGGACGTTTAAGCATCAGCCACCTCTGCACGGCGGGTCTTCAGCTGTACTAGGTCTCGAACGCATGATTCATGACTCCCCCGCTATGATTCCGTAACCTTGACCACTAGGCTACCGCAACCACCAGGAAGGGGCCACTTGAACCGCTTCCCTTGTGTATACGTCACTGCGAACAAACTTCAAAAGCAGTAGGTAAAAACCTGCATATTTATAGAAAGTTAAAATTCCTATTATTGTAAGTATCGAATAAAGCCTCGGAAACTTTTATTATTAATAAAAAAAAAGTGTGCATGTACTTATGTACGCACTTAAGGAGAGAGTTCTACTTCTTTGGCGTAACAAGATTAAAATCTTTTTAAAAATCTTTATCAGGGCAAGCTGGGCCAAGGACGAAAGGCGGTCACAAGCAGAATTAAACAATACTAACCTTCAGTCAATCGGACCAGCCAAACCTGAGATAATCACGATTTAAATAAATTTAAACACCCCTGTACAGGGACAATAGGACCAATAATATGGGGAGGGGGTCGAAGGCGGGAATGATCTGTCCCGTTCTGCATATTTCTAGACAAAGTATTTCGTATCCGTTCCTACGGAACGCAAAGCAAAGGTTCGCTGACGGGGTATAGCTCAGTGGTACAGCATTCGACTGCAAATCTAGGAGGTCCCTGTTCAAACCCGGATGCTCCCTTCTTCAGGGAAATGAAGAGAAACATTTTTTTTTTTTTGAGAAATTCGAAGGCGGGAAAGATCTGTCCCGTTCTGTATATTTCTAGACAAAGCATTTTGTATACGTTCCTCCGGAACACAAAGCAAAGGTTCGCTGACGCGGGTGTATAGCTCAGTGGTAGAGCATTAGGCTGCAGATCGAGAGGTCTCCGATTCGAATCTGGGTGTCCCCTTCTTTCGCATCCGTGACGGTTTTGCATCACATCCTTGACGATGCGCGCACGCATTGTAAAAATTTACCCTCATCCTATTTCTCGAACGCCCCAAAAGAAGTATAACTTCAAAAAATTTTATTTGAAAATTTTCTACTCCTATTCTTTTATGTTACCAAAACATTTTTAACACCAGAGACCAGAGGCAAAACGTGGCCCAAAATGGCTGAACGCGGTATGAAGTTGCACTGGCTCTCTCCTATCGTGCCAGCCCCTGTCCTTTCAATCCCCGCGGGACCCAAGATCCGTTGCTGATACATCCCTCAGGGTCCTGTACAATATGATGGATGGGTGGGTCCTCTTTCACATCAGGTGGCGAGCCCCACCCTCCTCTTGGAAGCCACACCAAACGATATTTTTCCTTCCACCCCCTACACTTCTCTTTTTTCCTAATTTTTTTTTTCTCTTGCCCTTCATTCATTCGACTCCATGTTAGAAGATGGCACGCACCGAAAGTCACTCATGGGAATAGCAGACGATAATTTCATGGTCCATTCCCAAGAGTGTGGTAGGGTTCCTTTGGGACTACATTCCTACCTGGCCGTCCTCGCTTTTTTATATCGATTTTTACGCGTCCCCAGTGGCCCGGGCCGTTGTATCCAGGGCCGAGAGATAGCGACTTATAGGATGTTTTCTCCCATATAAAATTCGACGTCCAGTTACACTTATTGGATCGTTTATTCCCTTGCCCGCGATGGTAGGGTGTCCGCTGAGATGACCTTCGCTGACCGTGGACTTAGGAAATGACCTTTTATGTTCTGCCGCGTTTTCGACGAAGTGGCGATTTCTGTAGATTGGTCGTGTTCCGTTTTGTTTTATCTGATGGTTTTTATCGACGAATCTTGGAAATGGATTCTCTGTGAAATGTGACAGGGGAGGGACGAGAAAACCCCCCCCCCCTTCAGATGTTCTATTTGGTGCGCTACAGATTTGTAAACAATATAATAGAAATTTTTAATTTCAAGGTTTAAAAAGACTTACTCACACACAAAGGCATGTTTCATTAACTTTAAATTGAAATGTTTTTTCCTATATGCAAAATATAGTTAAGCAATTTAAAAGTTTTGCAAGTGCAAAGAAATGAAATCATCCTTATAAATATATAAACATAAAATTATACACGGTAAAATCCACGGGAAACACAAAAAAACCGTTTAACCCAAAAAAATGACCGAAATTCACGGGGGAAAGGGGGGATGTTTTACCCCGGGTATAAAATTATAGCTTCAAAAATAAAATTTAAAAAAAGAGAGATGTGCATAAAAGAAACTTAGACTTCTACAAAGATCGGAATATTATTTATTTAAAAGGAATGGAATATACCTTACAAACTTAAAGGATTGTTATTCCAGAAATATACTATTTTTTTTAAATCCTGGGATAATACCTCGAATAAGTAACTTTAAAACATAAAAACATTGCTAACGTATATTGCAGGTTATTTCTTAAAAAAGGGGGTGCACGTTATACGGCGAATATACCTTGAAATTAAAAAATGCATCTTGAAAGTATAGGTGCGCATTCTACGCCGGATTTCTTACGGTATTAGAATGTACTTATTGCTTTCATATTCGGTTAAAAAAATTTCTCACATGTATAATTTTTATGCATTTTACTTTTTTAAAATAATTATAAGGCCTACCAAACTCTTTCTAGTGTGTCGCCCACCCCTAAAATAAAGTTTGTCTCAAGTTTTCTAATTTTAATGTCGATTCATTGGTTGGTCGAATATCAACGTCGTACTAAAAAGCTACACGAGACCTACAAGAGGAATCTCATTCAGAAGGATTAAGAGCAACAAATCGCCCTCCCAAGAACAAAACCCCGCACTTTTTGAAGAAGTTGACAGACAAGTTTTAACAGAATTGGTTTAAAAAGGAATTACATACAAGCCTCATAATAATGAATCAAGTGACGAGAACACTTGTACCCCACTTTCCAAGCTCTTCCATCACTCCAACTGGAGGACTTAAGCATCGGCTAATTTTCCGTGTTTCAGCACACTGAGGACCTTTAATGATACTAAGATTCGAAAGAAACACTTCGAAGCAACTTGAGGGCTATTGGCGACGACCTCGTTATTTTGAATTAAGGTCAAGTGACGAGGACCACACCTTAGCTGGAACCACCTCTCCTAACAGCCACGCCAACGGGAGGAACTTTTGAGCTACAGATTTAACGTGCGCCGGCTCCTCTACCCAATGAGTCTTCAGTGGCACCAGGACTCCAGCCCACGACTCACCGGTCAAGAGTTCGAAACCATAACTAGGTTACCGCAGCCACCCTACTAATTTTGGACTGCGGTAATGTCAGTATGAGATTTATTAAGTAGTTAAAATTTTTTGCTAATTTCGAATGATTTTCAAATTTAATATCTGGTTAGATATTTTAGATCAGCATTTCTCAAACTGGAGGGCATGATAACTCTATGAGGGGGCGAGCATATTGAAAAATCTAAAACAAAAAATTTTTAAAAATGCTAAATTTCTAAAAGTAAACAAAATACATTCTGACATAATGAAAAATAAAATATACATTTACACTTAATATAAATACTACACGATCTGTTTGGTAATTAGTTTAACAATACTAAGTTAAGAACAAGTTTAATAATAATTCCAGTGACCCCATGGTCTTGTCATTTATAAAATTATATGCTAACATTAACACTTATCTCGATAATTTGTTCGGTTTATAATTAATCCCTTAACTGCCGATTAAAAGTTACGCAATTCGTTCCGAATTCCACCGGACTCATTGTCAAGGTTCTTTTATTGCATTCCATAACCTTCTAAATAATTTTATAGATAGCAGTGCACAGAAAATATCGTACTTCGCGGAAAGACGTATATATACGTCCGGGAAAATAATGCTTCGGCTGAGTGAGACGTTTATATATGCCGGGGTACTTAACAGCTCCAGCTTTAGCATCAAAGTACAGTATAATTGAATTTAGTACATTTTTATTGTATTGAGAAAGGGGGAGGGCGTGAAAACTATGATTGAATATTGGGTTGTCGCCCATCCGGTATGTCGTGCCGTAGGGTCTGGGTTCGAATCCCGGGAAAGACATGAATCTTTGTGTTGTAGCCTTCTCTTCTTTGTGATATGTGCTTCATGCTTACTTCCATGTAAGCCCCCGTGTGATATTTTGATTGATATCCAATATATATATATATATATATATATATATATATATATATTGGATCGCAAATATTGAAAGTTTGAGAAGCACTGTTTTAGATAATATAAATAAAAATTTAGTTCGAATCTCTAACGCGAAAATAAAATCAATACGAGTAACTGAGGTTGTAAGATAATCATTCAATAAATCTCAATATTTAATCGAAAGATTAAATCGAAAGCAGATGATTGAAGCAAACGGGCTTTGTTTTGACAAAAAGACATTTGTATCTGTTTCTTTATATATTTTTACAACATTCAGATAAAAAATTTTTACAAAAATTTCCCTAAAAATTAAATAATTGAATTTAAGAATATTTTCAAACGCGCTTTCAGTTCATCCACGTTAATTTTTAAAAATGCTTGGAAAGCTCAGTCATATTGAAAATAGGAAAATTCCCCAAATGATTTACATACGCGCGTGTTTATTTATAAGCGTAGATTACAATTTCTGTTTGCCTTTGAAGAAATATGTATGTCCCAGGATTTAACCTTTTAATACACTAATACAAAAATTTTCTAGAATTTATTCATTTCATTCATTCTTCAACTGTTTGAAAAAAAAAACTGCAAAATATATACTACATCCAATACAAATTTCTAACTGAAATTATACATTTGGAAGCAGAATTTATTGAGGAATGTACTTGTTCTATTTGTTTGTAATTTATGACTGAAAAATATACACCAAACATTCACTTGCTGCAGAATTTTCCAGCATTCAAATATCCATACTCAAATATTGCATCCAATAACAGCTTTTAATTGAAATATTATATTTGCAATCACAGGTGTTAGTACAGTTGAAAAGAGTCATGTTATAAGTGTAACAAGATAACTATAGGTGTCAAAGAGCCTTTTATACATTAAATATATCACATTTAAAAATATTGAAATAAAACTTTATACAAAGTAACACCTTCCATTCCTTCCAAAACTAAGAACCATCAAAGATATTTTTATTTCTGTGGTTCAATGCAAGAACAACCATTGTCAAAATATCTTAATATTGAGAATTAAATTTTCAAGAGTCTATATATATATATTCATACCAGTGGCGCACACAAGGGGAGTCCGGGGGGTCCGGACCCCCCAAAGCCCTTGATTGTTTTCCGATTGGTTCACAATTCTAAGTATATAATAAGTAAAATTTAATTAAATATTTGTTATTAATGATTCGTTTTATTAATTAATGCTAATTATTTATTCAATAATTAGTTTTTACTGTGTTTTGTTCCTGAAAATCGACAAAATCAAAAATAGCATGATACAAGAATGGTGAACTTTCAACCCCGGACCCCCCCTTGAAAAATTCCTGTGTGCGCAACTGATTCATACCAAAATACTGTATAAGAACTGTATTCTGAAATTCTATGTTTACACTAACAATTAAAATTGTGTGTGTGTGACTTTGGTTGTTCCTGCATATAAAAAATTAATTCAACTACCTTTTTCTTAACCCTTAAGCGTGAAAAAAACACATTCCGTGTTTTGTGACACTTCTAATGGGGGCTTGTATATCTTTTGCTCATATCTAAAAGTGATCTCTAAATCACACACACACAAAATACGGAAAAAAAGATAATGTTGGAACTCGGAAGAATGTCTTCCTACGTCATCTTTTCTACCAATAAATTAGACTTTCAGTTCTTTAAAACTAATTTTAATATTTTCACTGATTCTCAATACACTTTGACAATGGAAAAAAAATTCCTTATCTAACCTAATTCTTCCTAATCTTAACCTAACCAAATGTTTAATTGAAGGTAAATCTTTTCAACAAATAATTAGAAACGAAAAAATTTTTGATAGATATAAATTTTTTTTTAGTAATTCACACAGCTGGAAGTCTATGCAGCCGTGTTTTTCCGACCCCTGTGCTGCAATGAGTGAATGCATGATTTAATGGCGTAAGAGTCAAATCCGTCTAAACTGCACCAAACAATTGTTTAAAAGTTTAAAACATTTTATTAAAATCAACTACCTACTCTCACAATACTCTAATAGTTTTAAAATTCGAGCTAAAAACAGCGTAAAATGTGGCACAATGAAACATTAAATAAGATATAAAAATCTAATTTCAAATAGATTTTGGTGTGTGGGGTTTTCCCCGCCAACTCAGACGTGGTTAAAACAGATCAATGAAAAAGCAAAGTAAAAATCGAAATAAGACACATAAAAATTGCTAGATATGTTGTTTGAAAGTTATGAAAGTAAATACAATTACTTCCTACCGTTTCTATTTCGTGTAGGTTTTAAAAGGGGGTGGCATTGACCATATTTCGATTGCATGATGCCCCCAGTTAAATAATATTATACTATCATACTCGTCTGATGTGTCCTGTTAAGGTGCATTTTTCTGGAGTTTTGTGAGGCACCGTTTTTAATTCTACTTTATGCTTATTTGTTTATTTTACTAATTTTTTTTTCGTGTGCGACTTTTTGAATGTGGTTTTAAGGTATCCGACTACGTTCGGAATCATGACTTTATAAAAACACAAAAAGTATAATTTTCATGATAGTTAGTGTCACTTAAATTAGAATGCATGTAAAAATTATTTTAAGGACATTATGACAAAAAAAATTATTTAAATACAATATTTTGGCAAAAAATTAACTTAGAATAACCTTTTTCCAAATGTTCTCCTTTTGTGAAAAATGCTTCTATTGTATTAATATTTTGCCTGTATATAGCTCAGACCTCTGTACAGAGGCTTTTTAAATATGATTTTGAAAAATTCAAATTATTTTCAGAGTTACAATCATTTGAAATAATTATCAGCGTATTTTTCTTAAAATTTCTCCCTTCTGCTTTTTGTAAAACATGGATAAATCGACTCCGAGTTATGCATTTCAAAATTTCTAGTTGGGGCCTCTGTACAGAGGTCTGAGCTGAATACCAGGCAAAATATTAATACAATAGAAGCATTTCTTACAAAATTGGAGAACATTTGGAAAAGGTTATTCTAAGTTAATTTTTTGCCAAAATATTGTATTTAAATAATTTTTTTTTTCATAATGTCCTTAAAACAATTTTATACGTGTATTCTAATCTAAGTGACACTAAATATCATAGATATTATCCATTTACAAGCTTTTGCAAAATCACGGTTCCGAACGTAGTCGGATACCTTAAATCCCGAATCCTGTGCTAGCAGAACTGAATGTGGAATGTACTTGCTTTCTCATTTATTTGTTCGTAATTTATGAATTTATTTTGTTTAATTTATTTTTCGTAATTTGTTCGTAATATGAACAAACATTTACTGCTGCTGAATTTTCCCACATTTATAACAATCAAAATAGCTATTTTTTTTTCTTAAAAAAAACTTTCTAGCAGGTTAAAATATTAAGTACTCACCTCTTTTATATAGGGGTGAAAAAAGCCTATGTCCGGCGCAAACACCTACAGACTTTAGCCAACCGCAAGAACAATAAAATTTCGGTGGCCGTAACCCCGGTGTTTCTTTTTTGTTTTTTAACCCATACAATAATTGCCTCATAATGAGCACGATATCGTGAAACGTTAGAGACAGGAATGGGTGTTACGGAAACCCCTAATGATTGGCTATTGATACTCAATGCGTGGTCTCTCGGCTCCCTGATCAGTTGTTGCCAGATCACGAGAATGAATTTAGCGTTACACAAAAGAAAAGAATATTGTTTCTGATGGAAACATGTTGCCAACGTAATAACATTAATAATGCAGTGGAAACGTTTGATTCATCTGTTTTTTGTTTTTGCCTCATCATCTTCTTGACGGCGTGTGAGCCAGGGAGGAATGGGGATGCAAATAGGGTTCGTGGAGCATCGTTCGATGGAATGTCGTTCCATTTTATCGAACGCTCACACACACTTCCTTGATCGTTTGGTATTGTGTTAGTTCTTCGTAGTGAGTCTGTGGAATGGTATTGAAATAGATTTTGGGATTGGAAAATAGTTTTTTTTTTTTTCCTTTTCTTCTTCCTTATTGATGAGGGGATAGAGTAATTTGATGCCATCAAATAATTTTTTGGCGATGCTGTTTATCGATAGTTTGGCGAATAATGTATCTTGCGGTGTAAATAAATGCGATTGTGTGTTTGTTAATGGAATAGGATTAGCATAAGCTAATAATAGGAAAAAAATATATTCGATATTATGCCATAAATCTAAAGGGGAAAAGAATGATAATTTTCTGCGAAGGTTATATATATACACTGAGGCTCACAAATGACATTCAGGAAATAGATTTATTTTTCTATCTAACATGACGAAATTTTAATATGTTTAGTTATTTTACTGATTACAGTACCAAGTGCTGTGGTTGTTCATTTCTGAAATTCAACTATATTTTGAAATAACAGTTAACAGTAAAATACGTTTAACGCGAAAATGCTTTAGACGAAATACATACATAGGTTCCGACAAACTAATACATATTTTTTCTCTTAACACGAAATTAAAATCGTTTAACTCGAAAAGATTTCCTTTCTGAGAAAAGGAAGCTATTGAAACTGAAGCGATGCTTAATTGTTTATAAGAATGTTTATATATATTATATCGGACTGTGTCCTACTGTATCATCGGAAGAATTCATTGTAGTAGATGATGATAATGTGTGTACCGTCCAAATTATAGTAGACATTTTGGAGTTTGTTCAAACCTTAAAGAGAGTAGGAAACCTCTATACCGACAGTGTTAAATTGGCTGTTTTCGATGTTCCATTTCACAAAATCTGTTAAATGTACATGTTTGAAATTTTTAATAAAATTAAAGTACACCTTTCTCATAATACTGATATAAGCTTTTAGCTAATTTCGAATTTTTTCAAAATTTATAAAATATTTTATCAAACATATGAAATTTGACCCATTTTTCACATAAAAAAATTTGTAAAAAATAGATTTTTGAGTTTTTTACAAAAAGCTCATTTCAATATTTATTAGCCATCATTATAAATATATCATAGAAAAATTTATATACCTGTGAACAGTAGTTTTTCAGAAAAGGTACATCAAACATCAAAATTTACATTTTGAGATCAATTGATTTTAATGTATACAGTGAGACTTCTAATCGGTTAGGAAATAAAAAATAAAAGGCTCAATTTACAATAAAAGATACATGTTTTGGCTTATATCAGACGTTCAACTTTTAAGCAAAAACAAAGTACTTTGCTTACATATTTTCGCCATTCAAATGGGCGGGGCCCAGTTTCAATGATTATCTAAAAATAGGTTTTAAGGATTTCTTATTACCCTAGAGGTTAAAGTAAGGTGTTTTTAGAAAGATTAGAATCTATACGCGGTTTGAAAATGTAAAAATCTCAAATTGTAAAAAAAAAAAAAAAGATTTTAGCTTTCCAACACACCTTAAAAAATATCATTGATATAGATTTAAACGGCGAAAAGGGGCCGAGGTAGCCTAGTGGTAAAAGTAACGTACTCGGGGAAGGCATGTCATAAATTTGAGCCTCATACCACTGAAGACCCACCGTGCAGAGGATGATGATGCACGTTAAATATGTCGAGGCTCAAACGTTTCACAATGATGTGGTTTGGAAGTTAGGAGAGGGGTTCCAGCTCACGTGTCCTTGTCACTTGACCATAGTTCAAAAGTACGAGGTCCGTCGTCAAAAAGCTTTTGAGCAGCTGAATAACGCGACGTCTATTTTCCCTCACTCACCCGACGACGAAAATGAAATGAATAATGCATCTTCTGTTCCCACGTCATCCGAAATGAGGAACGTCATGAAAAGTATGCATAGTTATTTAGACACACATTCCGATGGTGAAATGAGCAGCAAAATTGACGAGCACTTTATTGACAATTTGATGTTAAAAAAAAGGGCAATGCAAAGAAAAGTATCAGATTATTTTCCAAAACTCTATAAATGTTTGATTACATGCACATATATACATGTCTTTGTAAATAATTGTACTCTAATAAATTTAATTTTGTTAAATATATAAGGTTTTTTTGTAATATTTTTTAACACGAAAAAATATTTTAGTCCTTTCAGTTTCGTGTTAAACAATTTTCACTGTATCACAAAGAAAAAAAAATCATTCATTAAAAGAGTATATCTTTATACATAACCTTTAATGGAGTTCCAAGACCGTTCACGGCTACAATAGTGGCCACGGTAATTCTGGTCAAGAAATTATGGCCGATGTTTACTTATGTTGAATCCTGGGTTCGAGACCACGGTGTTACCTAAGACCCGCCCCATAGAGGGTCTGATGTACGTTAAATCTGCCGAGATGCCAAATCCTAACAATGGTAAGATGGGGAAGTCTGCAGAGTCGTGTGTTAACTCAGGCAGTATCTTCGGCATTTGACCGTGACTAAAAATTACAAGGTCTCTTGCCAATCACCCTCCTACTGCCTGTGAGTGCCGCGTTAATAATCAATAAATCTATTAATGATTTAGTGTTCATTAAAGTCCAAATATAAAGCAACTCGAGGGCTACTGGCGATGGACCTCGGTCAAGTGACGAAGACGACACCTAAACTGGAACTCCCTCTCCTTATTACCCCACCACGCCAATGGGAGAACTTTGAGCTTTGGCAGATTTAACGTTCATCAGGTACTCTACATGACGGATCTTCGCTGCACTAGGGCTCAAATTGATAACACACCGGCCACTAGTTCGTACCCTGATCACTAGGCTAGGGATGGCGATCTGAGGTCGATTAATCGAAAAATCGATTTATCGGACCAAAAAAAAATCGAATTTTTAAATCGATATGTAGCACTGAATCGATTCAATGAATCGATATTTCATCCTAGAAAATCGACATTCGATGTTTTCTGTTTTGGTAAAAACCATAAAATTAGTTGAATGCACTGTGTGTAAAGTTAGGGCTTAAACGAAGAATTTAAACACTATTTATTGCCGGCAGTAGTGCACCTGAAGTATGATCCTATACGTTTCAGGCAAGAACAAAAAAACTATTTATCATCACGTTCACTCAATAGCCATGATGTATATGAGTATCGTGGAATCATCTGTTCCTTCTGAACGCCTTTATTCGATTGCCGCCAACATCGCAAGTCATGAGCGGAACCGCTTGGATCCCAGTAGACTTGAAAGACTTTTGTTTTTAAAAAAGCTTAGATATAAGCATTGGGAACAATAAGCTATATTATTTATTTTCTAAACTTTTTAATGTAACGAATACATTTAGAAAATAAATTTCTTATTTTATACCTGATACTTTGATGAGGTAATAAAAATAATTGTAATTGTCGAATTCCCTGAACTAAAAAATTCCCTGATTTTACTGATAAGAGATCGTCTATGATGGTATCTTTCTTGTTTTTCATTAAATGGATTTATATTTACATTGTAAATGCAGACGTGAAAAAAAAAATCGATTTTTTAGAAATCGATCTTTTAGATCTCGATTTTTTTGTGAATCGATTCATCAGGTCACGATTCGAATCGATTTAAAAATCGATCTTTTTCGGAAAGAATCGCCATCCCTACACTAGGCTACCGTGGCCTCTAAACCCTCTGGAGCCTGGCACCTTCTCGTCAATAAGAGACATGGACTTTTAGATGCATAGAATTTGAGAGAGAGAACAAACCGCACATATCTGTTACCCTCTCCCCTGTTTTGCACATACGCTGTACAAGCACAGTGGTCGGGCCGCTTCTGCTTTGCCCTCATGGCGTATGAGCATTCTTTTTTCTCTATCGTTTTGTACTGTTTTGTCCGCTTTTCAATTTTTAAAGTCAAGTTAGTTGTATAGATGGCAATGTTTGTCCTGTAAAAGATGTTAAGTAAATATAATAAAAAACACTGTTAAGTAATTGTCCTTTTTTCATAATTACAGCCTTAAGGTATCCGACTACGTTTGGAACCGTGATTTTACAAATGCGTATAAATGGATAATATTTATGATATTTAGTGTCACTTATGTTAGAAAATGTATATAAAATTGTTTTAACAATAGTGTTACAATAAAAAATTATTTAAATACAATATTTTGACAAAAAAGGAACATAGAATGGCCCATTTTCAAAATATTCTCCTTTTGTGAAAAATTCTGCTATTACAATAATATTCTGCCTGTATATAGCTCAGACCTCTGTACAGAGGCTGAACTAGAATTTTTGAAATATATAACTTAGAAGTGGGTTTATCCATGTTTTACGACACACAATAGAGGGAAGAAATTTTAAGAAAAACTCCGATAATAATTTCAAATGGTTGTAACTCTGAAAATAATAATGCGAATTTTTCAAAAGTCATAGTTGAGTCATTATTTTCTGAGTTTCCACCAATTGAAATAACCATCGGCGTTTTTCTTAATAAGATTTCTTCACTGTGTTGTAGTAAAATATCGATAAATCCAGTTCTAATTAATATGTTTCAAAAATTCTTGTTCAACCTTTGTACAGAGGTCTGAGCTATATACAAGCAAAATATTATTAAAATAGAAGCATTTTTCACAAAAGGAGAACATTTTGAAAAAAAGGTTATTCTAAGTTGAATTTTTTGCCGAAATATTGTATTTAAATATTTTTTGTCAAAATGTTCCTTAAAACAATTTTATACATGTTTTTTAATCTAAGTCATACTAAAAATCATGAAAATTATCCATTAATGCGCCTTTTTAAAATCACGGTTCCGAACGTTGTCGGATACCTTAAGTGTAGCTTCTCTGTTAAACACATTCAATAGGAATAAAAGACAACTTACAGGGAAAATATCATTATCATCATTACAGTTAAAATTATTAAAAAAATTTATGTTAATTTTTATAACTTTTTCCTACTTAAAAATGCGAAATTAATCAAAAAAGGAAGTAAAAAAAAATGTGACATTTCTTGGATTGAATTCTGGAAAAAATTTAAAGTGTTAAGGAGTTAAATACAAAATCAGTATTTTTAAAAAGGATTAACAATTGCATTTTAATGAATACAGATTTAAAAAGTAACATAATATGTAATTTTTTTCTTATTTTTAGGGAGAGGGATTAGATTTCATAAATAAAACTATTATAATACATCAGTTTCTATTAACAAAAATATCTTTTTACAAGATCATCAGAATTAAAACCCGTATAATGTCGTTGATCTAATTTTAGATAAAATAATTCGAATAAAATACAGATCTTTTTATGAAATATCAGTTTAGAGGCAAAAGGAAAAACATCTCTTATCTGATAGAGAAGTATTCCAAAATAAATCATAATGAAGTCATCCTCTTCGGATATTTGAGGTCATAAATAACGTCCACTTTTAAACGCCTAAAAGCGTCTTTAGCCGGCTTAATAAGCGCTAATATTCCGCCTATACTTGGTCAATAACTGACTCTTTTTGTTGTTTTTAGATTCGAGAATCCGATTTCTTTAGCTTATGGGTTTGTAATCTGGATATTAATTCTTCACACAGACTTATCGAGGGAATTTCGTGAGCGTCAGATTTATTCGCAAAGCCGCGTGTTTGCTTAAAAGTATATTTTTATTTATTATTATTATTTTTTTCTTTTTTTAAACATTGCTTTGCATCAGATAAAATTAAGAACTTGTTTGTGTAAAGATTAACCACCTGTTTATGGATTTTTTTCTCCCTCGCGTATTTAAATACTTTTTTTCCCCTACTCGCTTTCTTTTTACTTTGCTTACGCTTCCATTTATTATTATTTTGAGAGAGAATTTTCTCTTGCTTTTCTCGTCGTAAATTATACGAATAACCATTTTTCAAGACTTGTTTTTCAGTACAGTGTTTGAAGTACGAGAGGCCGTGGTAGCCTAGTGGTCAAGCCCATAGGTCGCCAAAGTGGATGGTCTGCGAGAAAATTTCGCTGGTCCCCTGAAAAATGTGAAAAATACTTACTCATCACTTCCATTATATTTTAATCTGCATTGAAACATAATTCAACTGATAACAATACGTGAAAAGTTATGAAAACGCTACTTTGTAGAATAACACCATTTCATAGAATAACGCCACGGTAAATGAGTTGTACTGCTGAAAGCTAGCTGCATTGTGTGCGTGTGTGTTTTAGCTACATGTTTTCTCTCGTCTCGTTTCGCACTCCTCAAATGTTTCACTCTCCTCTATGTCGCATAGTATTCAGTTTGGAAACTTCAGTAGCGCATAACAGTAAGCTTTTTTCAAGGGAGAGGTACGAGGTTGAAAGTTCAGCCCATTTGTATCATACTAGTTTATGTTTGTCGATTTTCAGGGACCCTAAAAATGTGAAAAACTACTTATTACATCATTCCATTAATTAACCATAAAATTAATCACTAATTACAAATATTTAATTATATTTCGTATTATATACTTAAATTATAACGCCACGGAAAAAGTCAAGGAGCTTTGGGGTGTCCGATTCAGGACCCTCAACTTCTCTTATGTGCACCACTGGTTGAAGCATTTAAAGGTGGGTTTACGGACGTATTGAGTTCAATATAAAACGTATTCAATATATTAGTTGAGTTATATAAAGGAAGTTTTTGTGTGTGTATTTTCTTCTGTATATCGGTGATATTTTAAGACAGGTGTGATCTTAAATCTTAACCGTGTGCATATTTTCTTGTTATTTGATATTTATTGGGATAAAATTAATTTGACTTTTCTAAATTTTTTCTTCTTTTTTTAATTTTAGATTCGAAATAAATTAAACCCACAATGATTGAAAAAACAAAACAAAATTCTGCATTTCTTTAGTAATTAAAATAAAAGAGATAGTAATAACATTAATAGTACTTCACCTAACCGTGAATTGATCAATAAATCGGACTCTCCACAGTCTTCATCAGGCACCATAAAGAAAAACGTTGCAACGGGAGGTAAAGAGAAGAAAAAACGCAACATATATCAACTAAATATCATTCCTACTACTTAAAATTTGAATTCATTCAAGAGCAAGAGTGGTCCGCGGGATTTAAATTATGAATTTACTGGTCCGTGAGATCAAAAAGTTTGGCGATCGCTGGTCAAGGCAACAGATTTGCAGCGGGCGTGTCGTGAGTTCGAGCCTAGTATTACTGAAGATCCACCGTGCTCAAGAGGCTGATGCTCATTAAATATGTCGAGGATCAGACGTCCTTCCATTGGTGTGGTGTGGAAGGAGAGGAGGGAGGTTGCCAGCCCAAGTGTCGACCTCATCACTTAACCGAAGTTCAAAATTATGAGTTCTGTCACCAAAAGCCTTCGAACAGCCAAATAGAGTGCGACGTCAATATTCACTCTTGCGTCAATATTTAATATTCACAAAATATTCTCTTCACACACTCTTCAATAACTCTTGCCTAAAACATTTGCGCAAGAAAAAAGAAAAGCATAAATCATTCTCAACACAAGTAATATAAAAAACTTATTTTAAGTCCATTTCTACTTAGGTCAATAAAGAAAAATTTACATTTTACTTACTTTTTATTAAATTATTACAATTAAATATTAC
This sequence comes from Trichonephila inaurata madagascariensis, assembly GCA_019973955.1. Classification (NCBI taxonomy): domain Eukaryota; kingdom Metazoa; phylum Arthropoda; class Arachnida; order Araneae; family Nephilidae; genus Trichonephila; species Trichonephila inaurata. The sequence goes on along the minus strand of BMAV01021135.1, from coordinate 209,368 downwards.
AATTAATATAAATATGTATATATATAGGACAGAATCACAATATTAAGTTGCACAATAGAAAGCAATTTTCCTTTCTGTATATGGTGTTGGACTATTATTTTTGCCCATTGCTATTTATTCTTGCATAAATTACATTCTCAGAAATTACGCCACCCCAGGTAGGATTCGAACCCACGGCCTCTGCATTAGAAGTCCAACGCGCTATCCATTGCGTTACAGTGAGGGATTGATTGAGTGAGTGAATATTAACGTCGTACTGTTAAGCGACACGAGGGCTTTTGGCGACGGACGACGTAACTTTGAACCATGGTCAAGTGATGTGGACGACACCTGGCCCCTCCCTCTCCTAACTACCACACCAACGGGTTTAGCTCTCACAGATTTAACATGCATTGCTGCCCTACACGGTGGGTCTTTAGTGGTACTGGGCTCGAACTCGTGCAAGGACAGCCACGATCCAATACTTTGACCTCTCGGCTACCGCAGCCATACCATTGCCTTACAGGGCCCAACGAGTTGTTTTCATTTTTATATAGGGTGTTGAACTATTATTTTTGTTTGTTACTATTAATTAATTAACTAATGAATTAATACTTAAAAAACTGCATTAACATCAAGTATCATCCACTACAGGGTTTTTTTTAAAATGTATATTTGAACTTGAGTAAATGACTAAATTTTTTATTAACGATTGAAAATTTGAACAAGATATATATATATATATAGGGAGAGTGTGAACCTAATAGAGTATATAGGAACTAAAAAAAAATAGAATAAGATTAGCTTGTAATAAATTCATTTTAAGTAAGGAACATGAAATGTGTGTGTGTGTCACAATACAATTATTTTTATTTAAGTTTATAATTAAAATATACTTTAAGTTAAAATATCTTCTAAATCAAATAAATTATCTCCATTGTTTTAATTTAAGTGCACTTGAGCATTCTATGCAGTGAATTCTGAATAGCAAAAATAGATGGTTCAAAAGGTCAAAATTTTTGAGTGCCTCGCAATTTGAGAGATTTGATATCATGAGGGAACGTACTGTCGAGTTGTGTTGCAATCGGTGACGTTTCTACTCAATCAATATCGTCTGTCGCTTAGAAAACATGCATTTTTAATATCGCTTGCTTAAGTTTAAACTAAGCCTCAAAATCTACTATGAAAGACTTTGTGTGGTTGGAATATAAATCGCCTGTGTAAGTACTTTAAATATAAATATTTGCCCATACAGATGAGAAGGTATGCTCACAAGATTTATTTTTACTAATATTATAGGTTCATGCAGTGGCACACACAAGGGGGCAAAGGTCCGGACCCCCCAAAAAAACCCTTGACTTTTTTCCGATTGATTATAATTCTAAGTAGACAGTACGTAAGATTTAATTAAGTATTTGTTATTAATGAATAATTAATGCTAATTATTTATTCAATAATTAGTTTTTTACTGTTTTTTGTTTCTGAAAATCGACAAAATCAAAAAGAGCATGATACAAGAATGGTGGACTTTTGACCCTGCCTTCCCCCCTTGAAAAATTCCTGTGTGCTCTACTGGTTTCATGCATATGAAATGTTTTAAATTAAATTTGAATTGGATTTTGAAGTGAAGGAAAATGATTGTATATAATACATTTCCAACAAATAATAACTGTTAGAGATGAGTAACCAGTGGGGAAAAAAAAGAAAACACATTATCTTAAATTCATACGGAGAACGAACACCTTTTTTCACACTGCTTGATTGTCAAAATACGATCATCTCACATCATTAATATGGAATCTCCTTCCTTACACAGAATGAAATTAAAATAATTTGATGGATACCAAAGACAGGGATATTTTCTCAACCATCACCAAGCAATTTCGATTCAATCTAGACTTCATCGACCCTCAGTGTGCCCACATAGAGAGATCTATCTCAACTCTAATCAGTATTTACCATGTATGAGGTCGACCGCCATCCTATTATGGCATTTACATAGCTGTTTTTAATATAAGATCTCAACATTTCCATCTATACTGCCAACAAAAAATAGACCACATCAAAACTTCGCGCGGAATAATGCTTTTTTCTTCTCCCCAGCACCAATTTTCGAAACCATGCACGTGCGGGGACTACAAGATATCCCTATTAGGGAAGAAAAATGGGTAGGTCCTCATAGAGATAGATAAAAAAGGAAAGAAGCTTTTAGCACTTCGGACTTAACACCCAATATCAGTCAATACGATCATCAAATGTGTGACCGAGAATTGATCACTGATTTTTAGAACGTTTTGGATGCCTTATCGGGAGTCGTCAAGTTGTCGCACCCTACCTAAACGAATTATTAAGGAATGTCTGGTGGAAGAAGAAGGTTCTAAAAGCCCTTGTAATGTTCTCTCGTCTTGTATTTGTAATGGCCCGTCGCGAAATTTCCCTAAGGATATTCCCTAAGCTTGTCAGGAGTGTTATTAATGATGTGTAGGGAATTAAAATACCCGAATGTGTTGTCGAAGATATTGGAGGGGAAATGAGAGATGCTCTTGTGGATGAGAGAGAGAGGGAATTTAACAGTCGTTAAGTTTCAGTCAGTTTCACCATTCGGTGGAATTTATTAATTTGTAATTCGATATGAAATTAATTTACCTTTGAGAAATGGTTCGTGTATTGAAGTCTATTTACTTTAGATTACGCAGGTAATTTAATACATGTATGCGTGTGTGTGCGAATGGATGGAAATTGTTTACTTTATAGAAAAAATATAAAGCATACACAATATAAAAGAAGTGTTTATATTATATACAAAGCCTATATTATATATCAAAGTATATACTATATACATAATTATATTCGCATGCAGAGAATAATATTCATACGTTTACCTACTTAACATGAATTTCCCATATAAAGTAAATAAATTTTCTTAAGAGGAACGGTAATCTGTATATATATATATTTATTTATAGAGGAGAGTTAAGTATTATATTACATGTTTACATTTCTAAAAATAACTTAACTGGTTTTTGATAAAAATCACCAAAATCATCATGGATATGTACTATAAATGATTGTAAGGAATTATCACTTGTCAAAAGAAATAATATTTATTTTGTTGTTTTAAAAAAACTAATTTTTAAAAGAATGATAAATGGAGGGTATTTTGGAAAATAGTCAGGAAAAATGGAATAGGTAGTTTAAATCATTGAAAAACTAATTAAGACTTCATTAAACGTAGTTATTTTTTTTGCTATAAAAGCCATTTCTGTTTTGAGTCTGTTTACTAGTCTCAAATATAATCTTTCTCTGCTACAGTACAATCAAGGTGACCCACAGAAAACAGTTGAAGCATTGAATCCAAATTTCCCCTCGGACAATTTTCCGTTACAGAAGATACATTCAACGTCTTTATTTTCTGGTTCTTTAGTTGATGGCATGAAAGATGGCTATTAAAAATGATACATCGGGAAGGAACGATTCATTGTTGCACGTCGGAATACCTAGTATTCCATAATACCCGACCCGTCCTCTTGAAAAATGAATTTTTTAACCGCAGTACAAAACACTGTCAGCTAAAAAGCGACAACAGTATTACAAACTGTTATTCTTTTAGTCTACATTATGCTTAACTTTAATGTTCAAGTCACGTGTGCCTACTAGTAGGTCAAAATGTTTGAAAACTTTTGAAACCTGTAAAAACTTTTGAAAATCGAAAAAAAAATTGGTCTGTAGCTAGTGATATGGCAGCAACAAGTGGTCGACTCTCATTGCAATGTATCATGAGAATCTTTCTTCAGTAGCTCCAGGTTTTCCCACGCGCATTAGCAGCTATAAGCAGAGCCAAAACCTCGGTATTCCGTATTACCCGATTGTTCCAGAATACATAACTCAACTCTCAACTATATACACAGTAAGCCAACTGAAGCCCCTTCCACCCCTGTTACCTTCGGAACGGCTGCTGCTGTATTCATGAAAGTGGTGTCTAGGTACAGTAAAGTAGTCATGCGCTACTGAATAAAACCATCTACGGCCCCACCTGGTGGTAAACTTCGGGGTTAGCATTAATATGGGGAAAAATGAAAGAGCTGACTGCGGGGCCGTAGGGCCTGGGTTCGAATCCCGGAGAAGGCATGGATGTTTGTAAATGTATAGTGCCTTCATGGCATGGGGGGACTTTACACAGCCTTCGAGGTGCAAGTCCTCTCGTGAGGTTGGTGGAAGGAAAAGAGAGGTGGGAGGCTCCTGACCACCCCAAGGTATTCTCCCTTGAAATTGGAGGGGAACCGAGAAAAATCGCACTGTCACCTGCATGGTGTTCTAAGCTAAGGCTAACGACAGGCGTAAGGATATAACCCTTAGCCACGATGAATTTCATGAGCCTGGATCTGATGTTACAGTCGATCAGGTGACATAAGCAGCAACAACAACAACAACAAACGGAAAGAGAGTAAAAATGATTTACAAAGTAGTAGAGCATCATTGATTTAGTACGAAAAGACACCTTGTGGACATTAATGCAAATAATAGAGCAGTTAAACTACGCATTTGCTTTCTCGTGATTTCCTACGCTATGACGTGAGAAAAACGACCCGAGAAACAAAAATCAATTAGAACAATATATCTTCATTTGTGATACGGTGAGGCACAAACACAAAAAATAAGCGACGAAAGGAAAGTCAAAGTGTTTACTGAAAGCTCCGTAGGCAAGTGTGTAATGTTTACAATAACTGTTCAAAATTGCTTCCACCAGTCGTCAGTGGCAGCGTCCGTGGAGCGATTAGTGTACACGTTCAAAAATGCTAGGTATTTCACGCGCAACGCAGTAGCTTCGTTTATTGAAGCAAAGAGATCATCATCTAAATCAAGTGGAGTCGCATAAACAAAATTCTTCAGATGCCCCCATAAAAAGTAATGGAGGCTGGATAAAGCGGGAGATCGGGGTGGCCAAGGGACTGGTACACCACGCCCAATCTATCTCGTCCTAAACGTGGCATTCGAGTAAGTGCTGAACTGATGCGCCCCAGCTAGCAATTACGAATGGCGATCGGTACATCCTACATCAGTTCTAGTATTCGTCGATCAGAAAACTACGCGTGATACATTCGTAGTGCAGCTCTGCCGTTAACATTTGCACGGCCGTACATGTAATGCAGTGTTCTTCAAACTTTTTCAACTCACGGGACCCTTAGATCTAGAAAGTGCTGCATTATGTGAGTTGCCTTTATGTAATATCTAAGTATTATGTGAAGCTATTGCATTATTTTAGTGAAGCAATACTTAATTATATGTGTTTTATCCACAAATGCAAAAAGGTGCATTTTCCATTAGAAAACTGTTTAGTTCTGCAATACATTGTGTTAACTAATGAGTATAAAATTATCTCATAGAACTCGAGATGGATATATAGAATTATTCATAATCTAGTAGGAAGTATGCATATAAAGATAAAACGTTTTAATATTCTCTTATTATAATAAAAATTCAAAAAGTGTTCGAAAATAAAGTTATTGGCTTGTGGAACCCCCTAGGTGTGCTTTGTAGAACCCCAGGGTTCCGTGGAACACAGTTTGAAGACCACTGATACATGTCTGCTTTTTCTGCATACAAGTCTCCCATCGTAAACGGCAGCACAATTTCGAATGGTGCGTTCCCCTACTGAGATGCACCATGTTGAACGGCGGCTAGGCATCTATTGCTCCCTACCGTCAATGCAAGCAACCGACAACTCAATTTCTCTTTTATTTCCCCCATTGGTGCCTCACCTCGTCACTTGCGCCCATACATTCCTATACAATAAATTATTGTTACACACACAATGTTCAGTATCTACCCTTACAGTTTGTACCAGGAATTCGAGAACACCCTGTATATTGTGAAGTATTACAGTTTTCCGGAAACTATGTTTTTCTTGTGAACCTCCCAAAGCTTGTATGTACCTCAAGGGGTCCATGGGGTCCTCCATTTTGACACAAATTATCAACACTCATCTGTCTAATAAGAACAATTATTTAACAAAATCAAATCCTTACTCGTCAATTCTTTAAATTAATCTTATCGAATCAGAGTTATCAAAACTTGCGACACAGATAATTAATCGTAAGCTTAACCGATATCGATACCATATCGATAGGAGCAGCGGTTAGCTTGCAAACTATTAATAATAAGACAGATGAATCGCAATTAATTAATATCTTTTTATCCATTCACCGCAACCCCAAAAGAACATACCTCTAATTCTCTTAAGCGCTGACTATTAGGCAACCAGCGCATGAACTCAAAGCATCACGCATGCTTTGCTCATGAACCAATAAATTTGACTGCTCAAGTGTACACGGCAAATGCGGCCTACCGCAGTCGACGGCAATTAAAGTTTTCAGATTCAACTGCCAGATAATTGAAGATTATGGTGGCGTAGCTAATAATTATCATCTTATTGAGATAGACGATGAATGAAAGTTCCTTTCATTAAAAAAAAAAAGACCAGCCGGGGAGGGGAGTGAGTTTTTCCATGCGAGTTTGAAGGCTCGTTTACATAAAAGGGGGCCCTATGTGAAGATGGTGGTATAAAACCGAGGAAGTGCTTGTCTTTCTCTGTGGACGTGTCTTCTGACGGGCTTGGGAATGTGAAATGCATTGATACAAATGAAGCAAAGGGCTTGGGGTTGGTGTTTATGCATGTAAAAGGTGTGGCCTATCCTTAGTTGGAAGTCTTGTTTGTTTGTTTGTTTGTGTGTGAGTGTGTGTACTGTAAGGTTGTTTTCTTGAGAATATATAAGGAATGGGAAACACAAAGTTTCTATTTCGAGATTCCGAAGTTGAGAACCTTTCAAAAAGGGAAAATCCCACCCCTCTTTCCTAAAAAAAGAAATAATTCCAAGCGATTTAATTAAAAATTTCCATTCATATATCGGAATTTCTCAAAATTTTTAATGGCATTATTACTTTTACATTTGTTTTAGAAAAAAAAAAAAAGTGATGATATTTCGAAATAAGTGATATAAAAAAAATAAATAAGTCAATTCCTACTAAAATGTACAAAGAAAATTTTTATTTTAGCCACTTCTTATTAAATAGTTACAATTAAAATAAATATGTATATACATAAGACAGAATCACAACATTAAGTCTTAATTATCATCATTAAAGTATCGTATTATCATCCAAAACAATCGTGTCTATAAAATTTCAGTTAAAACGTGAGAAAAAAAAATCTTTTAAAGTTTTGACCCAAGTCTCTAAAAATGAAACCAACGTGGCTGTATCTGTAATTCTTCAAATAGTTTCAGTCCATTAATTTTAATTATTTATAATTAAAAATTATCGTATTTTTACCCGAAACAATAGTGTATAGAAAATTGCAGCTCAAATGAGCACTTCAAAATGTGAGAAAAAAACCTTTTCAAGTTTTGACCTGCCACCAAAACTGTCACAAAGTCGCCAAAAATGATGCCAACGTAGCTGTATTTGTAATTCTTTGAATAATTAGTTTTAATCAATTAATTTTTATTAATTATAATTAAATGATTGTATTGTCCCCCAAAATAATCATGTGTATAAAATTTCAGCTGAATTGAGCGCTTTAAAATATATTTTATTAACGATTAAAAATTCCACCAAGATAAATATATAGAGAGTGTGAGCTAAGAGTAGGAATTGAAAAACAGTAATTCATTGTTGTTTTTATTTGTTTTTTTATCAAGTATAAAATGAGTTTATCTTCCACCTTCCAGGGAAATCTACAAAATGTACAGTTTTCCTGTTTATGCACAACTCATTAAATTCAGAGTGAGTGAGAGTTTATTTTCGCACTATAAAGCAACCCTAAAGCTATTGGCGACGGACCTCGCAATTTTGAACTACTATCAAGAGACGATTCCTGAGCTTGTATCCTCCTCTCCAAGCTACCACACTATGCCTTTGGGAGTACATTGAACCTCAATACATTTAATGTGCATCTGCCCCTCTACACGGCGGGTTTTCTTTGGCATTGGGATTCTAACCCGCGTCACTTCGGCCACGTGTTAACGACCTTAACCACAAGGCTACCGCGACCGCAATGTTTTCCTGGGGAAATATAAAAGGAACGAGAAGCAAAGTTTCAGTTACGCACGAAGTTTCATTTTCGAGCAATCAAAATTGCGAATTTTTAATAGAGGGAAAAATTTCCGCCCTCCTCGTAAAAAAAATCATTCCCTTTAAATGCTGGAAATTTCCAAAATTTTGAAATGGAATTGTTACTTCGACATGTAGTTTTGAAAATTCGATTTTTGTTTGTTTTTTGTTTTTCTAAAACAATTTGTGTTTTTAAATTCTTTTCCCCTTTCTTATCACGTGAAAAATGCTTCTTCCCGGCAGAAGCATTTGTGTGAGTGAGTGCGTAATAGATAACATTTTGGATTTTACAAAGGGTAGGTACTTGGCGGCAGTCAGGATTTGGGGCCCCGTAGAACCTTGGACTCTTCCGCAATGCGGGGCTGCCGGAATGTATGTTACGCCACTGAGTGAGTGTTGTATTGACGTCACACTACAAGACAACAAGAAAGCTATTGGCGACGGACCTCGTAATTTTCAACCATGGTCAAGTGACGAGTTCAACAGCTGAGCTGGTATCCTCTTTCGAACTTCCACACCACGCCAACCGGATGGCATTGAGTCTTAACATGCAGCAGTCCCTCCACAGATGGGGATAATGGCATCAGGGTTCAGACCGGCGATACTCCAGCCAAGAGTTTCTGATCCTAATCACTAGGCTATCGCGGCCACCTTAAAATTTAGAAGGGAGCTTTTACAACCGAGACAAAAATACAAATTAATTTTTGGGAATCATTGCAAAAATTTCGCGGAAACATATCTCCTATACCAGGGATGGGCAGACTTTTCTAGAGTACGAGCTACTTTTAATTTTTTCAAGGTGTTGTGGTCCACTCAGTGTTAATGGCGCACACAAGGGGGGGGCACGGGTCCGTTCCCACCCTCATAGCCCTTGATTTTTTTTCGATTGATTATAATCCCATATAAAAAGAACGTAAAATGTAATTAAGTATTTGTGTCATTAGTATTTTTTATTAATTAATGTTAATTATTTATTTAATAATTTATTTTTTGCTCTTTTTTTGTTCCCGGCAATCGACAAAATCAATATATATTATATATATATCAGTAGCGCACACAGAAATTTTTCAAGGGGCGGGGTCGAAAGTTCACCAATCTTATATCAGGCTCCTTTTGATTTTGTCGATTTTCGGGAACAAAACATAGTAAAAAACTAATTATTGAATAAATAATTAGCATTAATTAATAAAATTAATCATTAATAACAAATACTTAATTAAATTTTACGTACTATATACTTAGAATTATTATCAATCGGAAAAAAATCAAGGGCTTTGGGGGGGTCCGAATCCCCAGGACCCCTCCCTTGTGTGCGCCACTGATACACTGATATATATATATATGTTTGGTTATGTATTGGGGTATGATACGAGAATGGTAGACCTTCAACCCTCGCCTCCCCCCTTGAAAAATTCATGTGAGTGCCACTGCCCAATGTCGTAGGTGTGGTGAGGTAAGAAAAAGGTTATAATTATAACTTAATAATAAATACGTAATATGTACTTGCCTACAGAACTAAAATAAATAACACTTTTAAAACCACTTTTAAAGCACAAAACGCAAGATATACAAAGATAATAATAACCACAAATAAAATAATATCAAATGATGAATTTACTATGAAACAATTCACAAAATACATTAAAAAAATAAAACATTTTTATCTAAAGTTAATTTTTGTTGTTATATTCAGTAGAAGACTCTTAGTCTGCGTACTGTCAGTCAATCTTGAATTTTCCGTATATAATTACTGTTAAAATCCTCAGGTGGTCACCCCAAAATGTTTTGGGGATCCACCGGTAGATCGCTCTTTCGACGTAATGCCCACCCCAGTTCCATACTTTCATCTCAAGATTAAAGAGTTTTAAATATTAGACGATGTTTATTTTTATTCGATATTTGCATCGATATCGATACCATGCTGTGGCTAGAAACTCTTCACATTCATTTTTGACTCCATTAATTTATTGTTTTACTTGTATTTATAGAATCATCTTATCACCACAAATCTTATTTCAGCCTATAAGAAGATTATATAATCAATTATGGATATTAATATTTCCTCTCTATAATATATATATATGTACATAATGATTGATAAACTCTCAAATTACTCTCATAATGATTTATACCCTTGAATTCAAATCGCATTTGTTAAAATTGCAGTTATTTTCTTGTACAAGATTTACGGACCTATGAATAATTACCACGAGAGAGAAAAAGGGAATGCCCGCATACCAAATTTAGAAGCGATGAAAAACCTATCTTAACACCTGCAAGCAAATGGTGAACTTGTATATGGGACCATTAAATCATTTTAATTAAATTACCAAGTTTTCACGGGGTGAAAGAAATAAGCCGATATTATGGTATAAAGCAGGGGTCAGCAACCTAAGGCACGCGTGCCACATGTGGCATGCAGTACATTTCTCAGTGGTACTCTGCACTACTGTACAAATTTATCAATTTTTGAGTGGTGGATCTTATTTGGCATACATCTTCAGAATTATGAACATTTACAGAACTAAGAAAAAATCTGAAAGATAATGCTAAAAATAAATTTATAGCTATTTTGTAAATTATTGTGAATATCATTGCTAGAGAAATTTAATCGTTTGAAGAGAGAAAATCGAATGTGCTCTGCTTTCCGCTTTTAGTTTTACATATCAAAGTAAAAATGCTTTCCTCATATAAAAATTTTTTTGATTCCGTAAAGAAATTGCTTGTCAACTGAAAACTCAGAATCAAATGAAGTCAAAATGAAATTATGTTAAAATGAAAGTCACACATATTCCTGATTTTTCTGGTGTAGAGAGCGGTGCAAACACTAGGTTCGCATTAAGGATTTTATTTATTTTTTTTCATTTAAATATAATGAAGGAAAATATATTTTCCGTTATCTTTTCTTATTTCAATAAATATGTTTAAAAACACATAATATATGTACAATTTTAACTATTTTTATTTTTGTTGAAGAAATAGTTATATTTTATGTAGTTTATTTTTATGTTAAGAAATATCTTTAAATGATGCAAAATTAATACACAATAAAACTGTAAATATATCTCTCTTCTCTATCTCTGCACGCATTATCGAGGGAATGGAATTATTTCAAAAATGTACAACTGTGTAGCACGCTAAATCATATTTCTACAATAGATTGGTTTGGCATGTCACACAGCTCTTAAAGATTGCCCGATCCCTGGAACAAAGGGTAGCAGTTACAACTGCAGTTTTCCAAAAACAATCTTTAATAAAATTAGATTTCTATATATTATCTCTTAAGTCCAGAAATCAGTTAATCTGCAGATAAGCTAGGTAATCAGCATATTAACTAGGATAATCCCTGATGTGCGAAAAATTGTTTCATTTCTCAAATTACCTAGGTTATATGTGAATTACATAGATAATCTGCCCATTACGCCTACTAGGCAATTCGTTAAATGGAAAATAAGGTCTTGAGTGGAATACCAGCAGCGTTTCTGTACGTTTAACCCACTTAGGACTGGACTTAGGAAAACGTAACACTATATTCAAAAATTTTTTAAAACATTTTTTATTATCTTTTAGTTGAACTAAAATTTTAATTTTACTGTTCACATTTTAACTGTGATAGTAAATAATTAATTATTTTTTAACTAGCAAGATTTTCCCACCTAGAGCAAAGGATTTTATATTCATGTTTTAAAGAAAAAGAATTGAAACTTGTTTAATGGGTTAAATTAAACGTTTATTTCTTTCTGATATCTGAAGAATCATTCGAACAATCAACGCATTACTTGATAGAATCAATCATCAATCAACTGAAAAACTACAATACAAAGAATCAAACGGTTTGGAATATTATTACAATTAAGGAAATGAATTTGCGTAAACATATGATAACATTATTAATAAAGACTGGTGACACTTTGAATTGCATAGTAATTAGTTTGGGCGACACAAGCACATTTAATTTTATTTAACTTACTAAACATTTAATTTGTTTCCAGAAGATACTGGTCTCGCGTCATTAAATTTATCATAAATTAATACAAGGAGTTTTTTTTTATTGAATATTATTACTATCTCTGTCACTCTGTTTCTAAATGCTTAGGATAAATTATTTTGATATGAGTCCAGTTTCAATCAAAATTCCTAATGGAAAGGAAACTTCAACGATACGCAAACCATTAATGTGATTACCTAGTTAAAGTGAGGAAAACTTTTGATTTCGCACTTAAACGGGGCAAATCAGTAAATCTGCAGATTAGCTAAACAATCTTCACAATAACGGTTTTTGAGCTTTAGCGATAACATACATGCAGAATGAGGGGTTCATAAGCTCTTCCAATATTAATGAAATAAAGTTTGTGTGTGTATTATATGCATCAAAATAAAATACTTACTCTGAAAGAAAGATGGCATTCATGTTCCAGCTGAGTTATCTTGGCATAGATCTTTAATTGGTGATAGCTACGGAAGCCGAGCGCTCATCGGCGTTGTGTCTATTTAGTTGTACGTTCGAGACCTGATTCTAGTAAAAACATGTCATGTAGATAACATGATGCACTTTTAAAAATTTATCTACGCTCAATCATTATGTTTTGTAATATGGACGTGGAGAGTAGGGGTTCCATCCCAGGTGCCGACTTCGTCAGTTGATTGTGGTTCAAAAATAAATGGCTTTTTGGATCCGGTCAGCGAACGTTGCTTTCAGTACTATAAACGCAGCAAAATTTTTTCCACAACTCTGTTTACTAAGAAATCACAGAAAGAAGTGAACGAGTGTTGGATCGAGGGGCAAGCTAAAAAAATATCTGTAGTGCTTTGTTTTTTCAAAAACAAAATACTTTAAAATATCTGTATCACGCGTATAAATGAGTTGTATAAACAATATTCCTTTACTTTTCACTTCATTATCTCTTAAATTTAGGGTTTTTTTAATTTATTTTTTAATGCTAAAAATACTTTGTTTGAGAGAACACAATTGTTTCATTCTGAAATACTCGAAAAGAAAATTGAATTTTAAGGTGCACAAATGGTGGTTAGGAGCCAATTTAACTTGAGATATAAATATATCCTGCCACATACTACCGAACAAAAAAAGGTACTATCTGAATCTAAGTGATTAAGAAAGGTTGCGGGAAAGATTCTCCAGTTAAACAAACATGTTTTCCCGTTACTTTTTAAGCGTCTAATGATGAGCAAAGTTGTAAAGAAGAATCATGCTTATGTCTACACCACTGTAAAATACAAAATAACAAAATTGGATTCATGAAACAATGGCGTTTTTGTGTCCTCGTTATTTTTACTTAAATATGAAAACATAAAATTTAGTATCATAGTACCATCAGGAAACAAATTCACTCTTTGTGTGGTAATGTGTTCAATAAATCGAAAATTACTATAAATTTTTTTGATTAATACCATTATCGATCCTTATACTCTGTCCCACATCTAGTACAAAAATCAGTACCAACATATTATACTGTCGACTTTCGAAACAAATAATATAAAAAAAATGAAGTCAATTCCTACTTAGATCAACAAAGAAAATTTTTTACTTGAGATACTTTTTATTAAATAGATACAATTAATATAAATATGTATATACATAGGACAGAATCACAACATTAAGTGGTCATTAATTTTTATTCATTATCATTAAAGTATCGTATTGTCATCCAAAACAATCGTGTGTATAAAATTTCAGTTCAACTGAATGCTTTAAAACGTGAGAAAAATGCCTTTTCAATTGACACAAGTCGCTAAAAGGGTCGCTAAGTCACCAAAAATGAAGCCAGCATAGCTATATATTTGCAATTCTTTAAATAATTAGTTTTAACCAATTAATTTAAAAAATTATAATTAAATTATTCTATTGCCATCGAAAATAATCCTGTATATAAAATTTCAGCTCAATTGAGCGCTTTAAAATGTATTTTATTAACGACTGAAAATTCCAGCAAAAAAATAAATAAACATATAGAGAGTGTGAGCTAATAGTAGGAATTGAAAAATATTGTCAATTCAAAAAATGTCTAAATGATGTCTTCGTTATTATTACTGTACTCGCAAATGGGCGGAAACGGTTTCCTCTATTGGCTATATATCGTGGCATTTGGCAATGTTCTTGTTATTCCGGACATATCCCCCCAAAAAAAAATGAAAGTTTCGAACTATATGCCATCTGGCAACCGGGGCAAGGCTGTATTATTATATAATATTCATTGTCAGTGTCTCGGCCTTGGTCTAGGTTTACCACCATGCATCATCATTTTGGCGAAAGGTGGATGTCGGTAGAGTTAGTTTGCGCCTAGGTTTGTGAGACTATTAGTCTCATGCACATTTATTTGTTATAAGTTACCATTTGTACAAGTATTTGTCAGGGTATGATACATATTGTCTTTTAAAAAGGTTGCAGGAAAGGCTTACTTTGTGTATTTGATATTAATTTTTGTGATATTTTGTATATTAACCCTCTAAGCGGTCTGTACTTAGTTTTGCCTTTCTGGAGATGCTTCAAAAATGCACCGCAAATATTTCTTTGCTTTCAGGTGGGGTTCTCAAAAGCGGTTGAGCCGTATTTTTAAGAATGCGGCTCGGCCGCTTTTGTGGGAATCTTGTTTGAAGGCAGAAAAAGCATCTCTGGAATGGCGGATTTTACGTGCAGACCGCTTGGAGGGTTAAAAAATCTTCAGACGTCATTGGGCATATTCAACTAAAAAATATTGCCAAATGTTGTCATTGTTATTATAACTATGTCCGAATATGAGCGGAATGGTTTCCATTATTGGCTATACATCTCGACATTTGTCGACGTCTTTTGGTTTGACGAAATTGGTCAACCGTACAACATGTAAGAGCCAAAAAACGCTGTCACAATAAAGTTTCCTTTTATTGAAAAAAAGGCTCTTGTGTGTGTTTTTCTTCGTTCATCGTTAACTTCCAGGTTTGGATCATTGCATCAAAATGGCAGAGAGTAGAAATAAAGCCGTACAACAGTAAAACTGGCACAAAAAAAGTGGTTTATAAAATAAGAAGTCCGTATAGGCTCCGGTATTAAAAACATACATTAGCCACCGGCATTACTTGCAATATTGGCCAAAGATTTAAGCCAGAATTTGGCGGGTTTTTTATGTATTGGCCATGTTTGGCTTCACACACACACTGTCAAAACCTTTAAATACCTATTAGTTTTGAACAAGTTCCAATTAAAAAGTTTGAGAATATACTGCAAATTACATTCTTTTCGATTAGTTTTAATTTAAATATTCTTATAGTTTTAATTTATATATATAAGGTATATATATATATATATATTTATAATTTAAGGTCTCAGGGGATCAAAGGTCTGAAAATATAAACAATTTTCAAACAGGTATAATACTTTTAAATTTAAATTAAATGATTCGAATCTTTTATGCATTATTTATAAAATAATGGGGCTTCAGAAAAGTATAAAATGTTTAAAATATAATAATATAATTTTAAAAATCATAAGCACATATGAATATTCTATAATAAATATTAAGCTTTCATTGCGTTGCGCACGCTATTTTCTAAAATAGTAGCCTCTGATGTATAAACCTGTATATAGAATTATAAAATGTATCATATTCTTTAAACCCTTCCTAATTTTAGTGTTATATATCTTTTGTGATTTCAACATATTTGTAAAATATTGCGATTTTTTAAATATTTTTTAAAAATGTATTTTTTAAAATATGTAAGTTATTATTCTATTAATATAAAAATATCTACAGTGTATAAGAATATATTAAACTTTATAAATCAACTTATAGCTAGTAATTAAAGCTACTATTTGAGAAAATAGCACGCACGACGTAAAACTTAAAAAATTACTTATAGAAAAGTTTCTTATTTTCATATGCTTATAATTTTTTAAATTATGATTGTATTTCAAACATTTTATACTTTTCTGAAGCCCCATTCATTTATAAATAATGTGCAAAAGATTCGAATTATTTAATTTAAATTTAAAATAATTATACTTGTTTGAAAATTGTTTATATTTTCAGACCTCTAGAGAAATTTAACACCCCTGAGACCCCTTAAATATTTTATAATTTTAATTTAAATATCCTTATAGTTTTAATTTAAATATTCTAATAGTTATAAATTTAAATTGACATGCATATTTAATTTTTGAATAATCAATTACTTTTTAATATATTACTGTTCAGCCATTTCAGATCGGTTTATCGAAATATGCTCATGATACTCTCTCTCAATCCTGACGAATGCCTATAACCTATTCCTATAAATCAAATATTAAAATCAACGAATAATTCGCTAATAAATTACTTTTAATTACTGTCTCAACATTTTATTTCTCTGATACTTGTACCGCCTCAAGGCATTACACTTATTAAGGCATTTAAAAACGTGCTTATTTATTAATCGCAACCAATGCAGAAACTTACACTTCTATCAATCATGTTGTTAAAGTAAACACACGAATTATAGCTCAACGAATCGTTTAAATGACTTCGCTAATGATTTAACCGTAATGGATTCCTCTTAATTTCTTGTTCACGACCCTGTTTATCTCTTTAAGCAGTGGTCGCCAAATTTATGAGAGAGAAACTTCTAAACTTCAGTACCGTTTTGAAATCCTATAATATGAGCTACCAACCTAAAGAACAACCAACTTTTTAAAAATCTGACAATTGTGTGTTCTTTGCTTATAAAATTATATTTCCTATGAATATGAAACCAAATTTTAATTTAACTGCATATAATAAAAAGAAACTGAAATTCAATTGTACATAAGAAAGAAATTGAAGTTTGGTTAAGGTATTTGTGTCTACGTTTCTGAATCAATGTTTGAGACAGAAATTCAAAACCATTTTTCTTATCTTTGCCATTTTGTGTAAGGAAAAAAAAATCGAGCTGCCAGAAAGAAAAAACTCAATAAGATAGAGAAGGAGGAATGTGTCAACTCTTTTTAAGAGGTGAACTTTAAACATTTGATATATTAAGCATTATTTTAGAGTAAAATAAGAATATAAAACTTTTGTGAAGATAGTATTTTTTTTTATCAAAGTTCTGTTACTTAAAACCTGATACTTCAAAAGTTTGTGAATGCATTTCTTTCATATTTTATATGCATGTTCTTTAAAGTATGATAAAGACAATGAACTATAAAGATTTAGTTTTAGTATCAATAGATTTTTTAATTGTGACAGTTTATTGTTACGAACACTAGGCATTTTATAAAATTTTCTGTAAGAAAATGTGCAATGAGCAATAGCTTATTAGTAACTATAAATATATTTTAGATTTTACTTCATTGCCTTTATAACTGTGTTAAATATATTGTGAACAAATATTTAAAATATATGGCTTTGAATTCCATATAGTGTTTTGAAATTCGGTATAGTATTTCATCCAATTTTACCTAAACTACCTCATTTTAATATATTTAAATTGCATATAATTTCCTGTGTGTGATTGGTGTTTTTCATTAATTTAAACCACAAGCACCAACAAAATAACATAAAATTACTAATAGCATGGTATTTTAGATTTTGATAAACTTATCTCCGAATATAAGGCAGGTATAATAAATAGCAAAAGTATAATAAAATGCTTTTTTTATCCTAAAACTTATTAACTTTAATAAAAAGGATGGACTTTTTATTTTTATTAATTTATTTATTTTTGTTTTTTGTCATCAACTAGGTTTTTTAATGTGTGCCATTCTACTACAGCTGTTCAAGTGTTCATCCGTGCATTTACTTCTGTACTTATTTTTAACAAATTTCATATAGGAAAAAAATTCCTTCACAGAGATATGTGCAGCTGAACATTACCTTCACTTTGAGATTTACTTAGAACAAATTTGTATTTTTCTTTACGAACAAGAGCCAAATATTTTCAGAGCTTGAAGAAAGCAATTTTACAGATAAATCATTTTCAATATCAATCAGTAATAACAGTGGCGTAACCGAAAATATCAGGGCTCCCCTGTAAAGTCAGGTTTGGGGCCCGAAGCCGGACCTTACAAAGGATTGCAATTTGGCGTCAGTCAGGCTTTGGGCCCCCTAGAATCCTGGGTCTTCCCACGATGTGGGGATGTACATACGCCACTGAGTACAATCCACTGCAGCATTGTCTTGCTGAAAATCAAAATATTCTATGAAAAATGTAGAGAACTCTTCGGCATCAATTTCTATAAAAGCCAGCAGGAACGTGGTGACCCAGGTTGCCTAGGAGTTATGATCCCGAACTCGTGGCTGGAGTGTCACGGGTTCGAGTTCTGGTGCAACTGAAGACCAACCGTATGCAGGGTTATAAATGCACGTTATAATCTGTCGATTCTCAATACCCTCCCGTTGGTGTGTTGGGGTAGTTAAGGGGAGTGAATATTAACTTCCCCTATTCAACTGCATGAGGGCTTTAGGAGACGGACTCCTCATTTTGAACCAAAGGTCAAGCGACGAGGACGACTTGAGCTGGCACTCCCTCTTCTAATTTCCACACCACACCAACGGGAGGACGTTTGAGTCCAGACAGATTCAACGCGCGTCAGCCCCTTTACACTGAGTGTCACTAGACTCGAACTCATGACAAGCTGGCCACGAGTCCGTGACTTGACCACTAGGCTACGACAGATTATTGTGGTAGTTAGGAGAAGGAGTGCCAGATCAGATGTCGTCCTCATCACCTGATGGAGGTACAAAATTATGAGGTCCGTAGAAAATAACCCTCGTGTCACTTAATAGTGCGACGTTAATATAACTCTCATTCACGCCAGCAGGAGCGATAACGCGATCCACCGAAAATGTTCTCGAGTTTCTAGTAGCTTACGATCGACGGTTTGGCGATGATAGTGGCCGAGGTAGCAGAGTGGTATAGGTATCGGATCGTGCTGCCTTGTCACGAGTTCGCCATTATCAAAAAACCCGTAAGGAAACGATGACGTTAAATCTGTCGGAGCTGAAACATCCTCCCGTTATGTGTGTCTAAAAGGAAAGGGCACTCAGGTGTACGTCACGTCGCTTGACCATGGTGAAAATTACGTGGTCCGTCCAAAAGCCTCGTGTAGCTGAACAGAGCGACGTTAATATTCAACCAATCAATCAATTGGCGATGATAGTACAGGATGAGTACAAATGATGGATTCGATTTTTAAAAAATCATATCGAAACTGCTGCACATATTACGATAAGTGATACGTGAATATAAATATATGAATGTATGAATAAAATAAATATGTGTAATTTTTTTTTCTACCAATGATCAACAGGTGCCATCATATTCAAGGTCGCTATGATTAAAAATTCAAACATGGCGACAATGACAGATAAAAGTTTTTGCGTAATAGAGTATGTACGAGTTGTTTAGGTTATTGTGGCACAATCTGCGTTTAAATCGTATGAAAAGATCCCCAACCAAAAGACAGGGGATAACGGAATATTAGGGCCCCCCCCCTGCAAAGTCAGGTTTGGGGGCCCAAGCCGGATCTCACAAAGAATTGCGTACTAGCAGGGACGTCTTAAGTCATGGACCAACTCGCTTCGTTCTTGACTCTATCAATGAGATCATGATCCGGATAATTTTAATGGCCAAATATTGTTCCCGCATATAGTCTCCGAAAAACAGGGAATTTCAAACTGCATGTCCACTGGTAAAAGTGGTAAAACTGCATTATTATGTGATGACCGTTGTCCATTTCTAATCTTAGGCTTAGTAATAAAAACCTTAACTATTCAGTAAATGCGGACATCGGTTGGGATTTGTAAGAGGTATCGGCAATTTTTTTAGTTTCAAATTACCGTTTGTACGATATTGAAATGCATATTTTACCTCTATTTTTAAAGACCCAAAGAGGCCTACTTTTGAAGGGGCCCGTTCAAAAAAATAAGATTTCTCTTGGCCCAGGGCCTCAAAGAGTCTTAAGACGTACCTGTGTTCTTTGGGGTAAAAAGAAAGTTGTCTAGGGACCACCGCAATGCGGGGGGTACTTTTTCCCACTACAACAGGAGTATTCTCTGCGATGATATCATCATTTTTTTTAAAAAAAGGTTGCTTGTGTAAAAAGAAAAGCAGCGCCCGTCCAAGAGTCTCGGAAGAAGCCATGGAGAGGGTGAGGTAAAGTTTTGTTTGAAGTCCACGGAAGTCTACAAGAGTTGCCGTCTGTAAACTTATCCAATTGTGAAAAATTTTACGAAAAAAATTAAATTTCGGTACATTTGCTATAAAACAATAACGTGATTTGGACATTTCGAACCATTGATAGAATGAGGCTACACAATCTATGGAAGGAACTGGATGACAGATTGAATGGATGCCGTGAAACAAGAGGGTCACACATTCAAACATTTGTAATTGAAAGAAAAACTTCGTATATTTCTCTTTACACTCATGTATCTTTGATTGTAATATGTGCCGTAGTTTCTATAATATGATTTTTCAAAATCGGATTCATCTTTTGTGCTCACCTTGCATAAACAACATAAAAATGGCAAATATCATGTCAAACCAAACACTAAACTCATATTTTGGAAAAAAAGGTTTTTTTATACAAAAAAAAATTGCAATAATATATAAATTATAAATAGCTATCTCTACATCATCTTCAGGGGGTGGGGGGAGGGCGCGATTCATTTTTCTCACAGGTGATGATCAGCCAGCAAGGTGCAGTTCAAGAGTTAATCGGCAATATGATTAGAACGCTGGCTCAATCGACCAACTTTCATCAGCTGTTTCGTCACACCTCAAGATACGCGTTAAATTGCGTGTCCATAAAAAAAGGAGAGAATCGCGGCCGACACCTCTGTTTGCAGTAGCATTATTTAATTATAGGCCAGCCTCAGTGGTGGCTGTCTAGCTTTAATAATAGGCGTATCCAAACCTGTGAAAAATTGCATGGATCCAGTAATTCTGATTGCCGAGTTGTTTGCTATAAGTTGAAAATTATTGTCGCCGTGCGGATGATTACAGATAGGTGGATTACCCATCAAAAAAATAAATAAATAAACAGTTCCCCTCATCCCCTCTTAATTATGCTTTATTTATTTCTTATTCTGATAAATGTGGAGGGATAATTTTGGTGGCGGGAACTTGTGTGTATTTGGGCATTTTGATGTCTGTATAAGATAAGGTATCTATCGCCTTGAATGGACGCGGGGATATATAAAATAAAAAAAAATAAAAGCCTGGTAGATGAAAGCTATTTTTTTTTTTTATTCTCTAAGAAGATGAGTCATGATAGGGCTCCTTCGGTGATGACATTTTAAATATTGCGCTGACGTTCACACACCCTTTTTTCAGTGGAATTCTGGTAGGGAGAAATTCCCGGTAAGGAGAAAAGGCGACTTCATTAGAATGCTAATTATAGTCTTATAGGACGGAAAATATGAGGTCCTGCTAAAGGTGTCTTTCGAAAAATTTCATTAGTCATCTGGGGAAGAAAATGAAGTATAGCTGGGTGATATAATCTCTGAATATTCAAATTCAAAAAGCGAGGATCAGAGCTAGAAAAGTGCATACCAGGGGCTAGGATGATTTAAGTTTGTTAAGAATTGAATATCACTTTTTGGATCCAAAATTATGTTTTAACGTTACCTTATTAATTATATTTATCTTCATGCACTGCTGTTTGTAAAAAATGCAAAACCATGAAGGAATAAATCAAAATTTTAAAGAACGCAAAAATTCAATTAAGGATTTACGTAAAATAGAAAAAGTTTCGGGCCCCCACTGTGCATGTGGGTGCCACCCCCCCTTCTGAACGGGATGCTGAAAGCGTATAAATAGAGGGCTGTTTGAAAATAGTTAATGATTATTTGTTAGGGGCAAACTTTGGGGGTGAGATTTTTCCCCCCTTTCAATTTTTACGGAGTTTGAAGGGGAAAATTAAGGCCCTTTCCCAGAAGGAAAATTTTTCCCTTTAGGGAAAAAGAGCTCAGGGCAGGAACAGTTCCACAGTGATGCAAATTTGGGAAGCAAGGAACAGGGGAGAAACCGAAAACTCGAAAATTTGGCAGGGGACGAGGGAAAAGGTGATCAGGCGGACGTTTGACACCTGCCCTCATGGCGGTGAATGACCGAAAGTTTCCCCTCCAGGCATTTGGGGCAGCAGTTGGTCTACCCGCTAAGATGTACTAATGTCGGCTTCTTTAATTCGTCGACGTCTCCCGTACCGGGATTGTTTTTAAAGGTGCCTTTATAAAAGGACCCCTAAAAAATCATCAAAGGCTGGTCTGAAATTGGGATCTTTGACCACAGAGCCGGCAAGCTGTTTGGGCACCAAGTTGTTTTTTTCAGATAAACCCCGCTAAATTTTGGGGGGGCCCATAGACCGAAGTGTTAAAAACCGCTATGCCGGGGAAGCTTTTCCAGGGGGGTGTTTCGAACGACATAGGGGCCTAACCCCCAAATTAGGGTTTTGGGGGTGGGTTTTTTGTATAGGGACGACCCAAATTTTTTGCTACGAATTGAGGGTAATTTTAATACAACAGGTACGTCCGTAAAGGGCCTACAGCCCTTCCCCTTCCCCGGCTTTCCCTGAGCTATTTTTTCGGGAGGATAATTTGCCACCTCATGTTGAAAAGACGTTGGGGAATTTTTCCCTTTTCCCACCCAAACGAAATTTTTCCTTGGCCTCTTTTACCCGGTTTTTCCCTTTAAAAAAATTTGGGTTTGGTTAAAGCCTCGCTCTGATCCCCCCCCCCTGGCTTCAAAAGCCCAATTTTTTACACAAAACAAAAAATTGGGAATTCTTTCCACAAAAAAGCATTAAAAAATTTTTTGACTCCATGCCAGGTCATATAGCTTAATTTCTTATTGAATTTCGGACCCCAAATTTCTTTTTGCTTCAAAATTTGTCATTTATTTGCACTAATAAAAACCTTTTTGTGCTTTTAAATTTTTAATTTTAATTTGATGATTCCTTCATCTGTTGTTTTTTTTACAAACAAAGCCAAAAATTTATAAACAAAGATGAATTGCGAACATTCGTATATGTACTGTTGATACCATGCCCCCCTTTGGTTTTTGGGAACCACGGGAAAAGATTAAATGATGATTTGCAAAATTAAATATTAAAATCTTATTTATTTGTACATACAGTCGGACCATAATTTAGTGAACCTCTATTTTACAAATTCTGTGATCTAACAATTTTTTTTTTCTTTTCCCGATTAAAATGTGTGGAGGCGAAGTCCCCCATTTAACCACTAATAACCCGAATGAACAAATTATTTCAACAACCAATTTTTTTTTTTTTATTAGTTTGGATCAGAAAAAATTGGATCTCTCTTCGAATGACATCCCTTTTGAGTGGAACCGAAAAAGACTTTTCTTCTAAGAAAATTTCAATAGCAAAGGGTGTAGTCCATTATTAGATTTTACATGTGTAGCTGAGTCATGAGTGTAACCTATTGCGTGAGTTTTTAACGGTACAGAAAATTCTCTTATCTCATCACACTCCGAAACGCAGGACATATTTCAAGAGAATTTACCATTCTTTCTTGAGAGAAGTGGGGCTTATTATACTTAGTTTCGCAAAAAATTTTGTTTTCGAAAATTTGTTAAGCATGGCAGATTTCTTTAAACCAAAAGCGTAGCTGTTCTAAATGGGAAAATTTAAAAAGGGGCCCTTCTTTCCCTTTTTGGAAAGGGCAGCCCCCCTTTTTTAGGTTTTGTCCTTCCCCGAAAAATGTCCTCCCCATTTTTGTCCTCCTTTTAATTTTTTTTAAAAATTTATCTGTTTCCCCCTATTCAGAGATGAACCAAAACTGTTTCCAAATGTCGAAAAAAAGGTCTGAAACAAATATGGCATGGGGTAACGTTTTTTACTTCATCGCGCAAAATAAATTGGGGGGATATAGAAAAATTTTGTTGAATTTTATCGGAAAAATTCCCATATTAAAACGATGACAATTGGGGCGTTTTAAGTAAAAAGAAAAACTGGAAAAAATTTTATTTAAATTCTAATAAATTAGAACAATTTGGGAAAAACAAAAGGTTTAAATTAAAACAAAAAATGGGTGAAAGTTAAAGGTTCCGGGTCCGTTCGAACCGTGATTTTTTTAAAAAAGGGGCAAAATGGGTAAATTTTTATGATATTTAGTTTTCCTTTAGATTAGAATACAAAAAAGAAAATTGTTTTAAAACATTGTGGCAAAAAAAAAAAAAAAATTTAAATACAAAAATTTCGGCAAAAATTTTTTTAGAATAACCTTTTTTTAAAAAGTTCCCCCTTTTTTTGGAAAAAGGTTTTTTTATAATAATATTTTGCCTTTATACCCCAGACCCCGTACAGAGGCTCAAATAGATTTTTTAAAAATTACATTATTTTCAGAGTTAAAAACCAAATTTTAAATAAATTTTCGGCGTTTTTTTTTTTAAAAATTCTCCCCCCCGTTGTCAAAAAAAGGGTAAAAACCCAATTTTAAGTTAATATTTCAAAAAATTTAGTTGACTTCTTTTACAGAGAATTTGGTTTTTATACAGGTAAAAATTATTAAAAACAAACCTTTTTCACAAAGGAAAAATATTTTGGGAAAATGGGTCATTCTATGTTCTTTTTTTGTCAAAATAGTATACTTAAATAATTTTTTTATTGTAATACTATTCTTAAAACAATTTTATATACATTTTCTAATCTAAGTGACACTAAATATTATAAATAGTATCCATTTATACGTGTTTGCAAAATCACAGTTCCGAATGTAGTCGGATACCTTAAACTATTGCAAAAATGAACAAATTTCACATAAAAATGTAATTATTCTTGTTAAATTTACGTTGTGCTGCCCCAGAACTAATGCAGCGGTTGAAAGAGTTTTTCCTGTTAAAGATTTTTGAACTAGTGAAAAATAAAGATTGAATGTTAATAGTTCAGATACAGTGCTTACCGTAAAATTCAGTACGAAGGATATTTTTTGCTCCGAAATTTCAGATGTATTAGAAAATATGTTGATGAGAAAAATTCATTCAATGTAAAAATACTCGTTTAAGAAAATAATTAAAAGGAATGTAAACGCAATTGGCATATTTTTGCTTAAATTAATAAAATGTTTCATATATTAACGTTGTAATTTTTTTTAATTTTTGTCCTCCTTTCACCGAAAAAAAAATTGGTCACCTTAAAATTAATAATAAAGTTCCTATCAAAACTGTTACATTTTCTAATTCTTTACATTATTTGGAAACTGAAAACATACCTCATGCAGCAAGATGTAAATGACGCAATGTTCTTTTCTCTACACAAACTCGAAAAAGAACTCTTTTGAGTCAAGAATCAAAAAGATAATCAAACATCTATTAATCATTATTTTAAAATTTCCAATTAACTGGTGAGTAAATTAGTTCATAGTATTTTTAGTTACTGAATAAAAAGTGTTTAGTTTCTAACTGTGGATATTTTTTGTGCAGTTGCCTACTACTAAATTTTAAAAAAGTGCAAAAAAAATTCCATTTGTTGAACTCCGATTTAACGAATAGTCCCGGATTGACGAACAAAATGTTCAGTCTGATGAGCTCCTTAAATAGTAGTTCGACTGTATATCTTTTTCTTCATTTGTATCCACTGTTTTTTTAATTTAAATTAAAAACTTTTTTAAAAGGCTAAAATTAAAAAAATTATTGTACAGAAAAATGGAGGTGTGTTGATCGCGTTAGGTTATATTGTTATATTTTCAATTCATATTTTCAGAAAAGCTGATCTCTGAATTTTGTAAATTGAGTTAAGTATCTCAAATGAAAAAAACAAACTTTTTTTTAAAAATAATTCTAAATACGGAAAAAAGATAGAACTATAAAAGGAAAGAAGATAATTTCACATAAAAATGCGAAAATTACATAAAAATTGTGAATTCTTGTTTAGATGCATGCTTAGGCCAATTACAGGGCTAAGCGTAACGTCGATGTAAATGTGCTCTTTTTTTCTAAAAATATAATTTTAATACTAATTTTAAAAATAGCCGATTCAATAGCAATGAATAAGTACAGTAGAACCTGGTTTTGTGCGATTTTATTTTTGTACGATCTTTTTTTATGCGGTATATGAATTTCAACGGCTTTGGCTCCACTGTAATATTTTCCGTGAATGTACTTGCATACCTTCAAGACGCTCTGTTCATTGGTTATAAACAGTCTCTCGACAATGCACGTTCAATAGCTTTCTCTCAACTCACCAGCAGCACGCGATTGAAGACGAAATTTTCAATGACAGTGACATTATCAATAATTTGGCAGATTATGAAGACGGACAAGAAGAACCGGATTCTTTGAGAGCGGAGAAAATATATGCAGGGATCCAGCTTTCCAGCAGAAATCGGAGACAAAAGCATTATCTTAAAATAGATACCGATTCCGATAGGAGTTTGAAATTCCAAAAAGAGCTTCTATCATGCATATCTGGTTATCGTGACATTCTTAAGCAACTGACCAACCGACTGACGTCAAAAACTTAACCCTTACTTTATGGTGCCAAAAAAATAAATTAATTGGAATTTTACCTTCAAGCGATGAAAGTGATTTTGAACTAATTCATCACAGGAACATGCACGCTTCGGAACACGATGAGTAGGAGTGAATTATGTATGAGCAGATTTTGAAAATTTTTCCGTGTATACAATGAGAAATTAAATGTTTAAAAAAGGTTTCCATGTGGAATTTATTATTATTTTTTTGTTTGAAGTACTTTCTCATAAATTTCATAAATAATTCACATATTTTTTAAGTGTGATTTTTTATGCGGTCCCTCTACACCGCATAAAATTTTTTTTTTTGTATTAAGCCGACAAAATTGTTTGTTATATGCATTTATGATGTTTTCGAACATTTTTTTGTGTATATTTATTTTATGCGGTCCCTATCTACCTCCCGAAAACAGGTTTAACGGTTTAACTGTGTATAATGTAAGATATATCTTGATTTTAAGAATTGGGATCCTTTAGTTTTGGAACATTTTACCGTTAAACCAAACATACACTCATTCCAAATATTTTACAACGAACATAACTTTTTCCTGATACTTTCTACATTGCTGTACTAAAACTCTTACCGCCTTCTTCATTACATAGCTTTTTATTTTATTTTATTTTTTATTTTGTTCATTTGAGGTTTTTTAAAAACTTGGATATTACAAATGTGAAATCAAATATTCAGAAAACGTATACAGAAAACACAATATTCTTAAAAAACGTCTTTAAATAATTTTAAAAATTTTTGAAAAAGTTTATATAGATGAAAGTTTTTAAATAGTAAATTTTATAACTAAACTGTTTTTTCATACGAAATTTTTTTTAAGTCTTTTTAAAATAAGATTTTCTGAACTAAAATAAAAAAATTCCAAGCATAAACTTGAAAAATTAATCAAAATAATAAAAAAATAATAAAGACATAGTGAGAATTCCCTGAGACAGATATTATTTTAACTCACAACCAATTAAAATCAAAAACAACAATTAAATAAAATGAATGAAAGCATTGTTTTTACAAAAAAAATGTTCTTGATTTTTAGTACAATATTATAAGAAAAAATGAATAATAAATCTTGAAAATATTTTTCTGAATATAAATGCATTTAAAAACTGATTTTTTTTGCTCGACGAATTAAAAAAATGTTAGTATTTTTTCATTTAAAAGGGTTAATTTAATCTTCAAAATCAAAATTCTATGTCAAAAAAAATTTAAAATTTTTTGGAATAGATTATTAGACATTTTCACTAACTGTAAACTAAGAATCTACAATTTAATTTTTTTTTCAATGACCTAGTCTAAAAAAAAAATTTTTTTTTTTTTCAATTAAAAAAATTTTAAAACCCTTTTTTTTTTAAAACAATTTTTTTAAACTATTTTTTTCTTTGAACTAATTAATTTTTAAATTTTCTTCTTTGAACTAATTATTTTTAAATCCATATATATTTCACGTGTCTTAGTACCAAATAAAGTACCATCTTTGCACCATGTATCTTTATTTTCTTTAATATTTTATTTCTATTTGATTAAGAGATTAAATTCGCTGATATAATTGCATTGTACTAGCTTAGCTATGAGTAAAAACCTTGATTTCGCCATAGAATATCAAATATGATATAATAGAGCCCTTTTCACCCTTAATTTAACAAGAGCTGAATATTTTACCTGATTTTTAACCCTTTTTGGGGAGGGGCAGTGGTTAAAGGTCAGCCACATTTTAAAAAAATTTTTTCTCCGCAGGGTGGTGGATATTTTTTTGATCCAATGCGAATTGAAGCTAAAACGCAAAAAAACCAATGGTGGCAGGACAAATTTTTTTCGCATTTCATGTCCTCCGATGGAAAAGGTTAAAAAAACAGTTTTGTGGTGAAATCTACTTGATTACTATAAATAAAATTTCGATCTTTGAAAAAATTTTGACGTTTTAAATACTTATTTTCATCTGAATGAATTAAGAAAAATTTCAAAAAAAATAAAAATTTTTTTTAAAAATTTTTGAAAGCATATGTGGATACAGCCTCTATTTTTGCCCAGAGGGCGAAAATGACCTTGAAATTTTTTTTTCTCCATCGAGAGAGAGCACTTTGAATCATGTGAGAACGTTGGGGGCGCAAAAAAACAAACTTTGTTTGAATATTTGGACAAGATTCTGGGTTCGAAAATCTTTCATTACAGCTTTTCTGCTCGGAAAACGGCATATTATAAAATTTCCCCAAGTAAATAGTTCATAAATTTTTGGGGAAATAACTAATTTTAAATTTCAAAAAAAATTATTTCATTTTAAACTTTTTTACAAAAAAATTAAATAAAATATTTGTGGGTTTCCTTTTTCAATGAAATTTTAAGTTTTTGTACCTTTATAACAAAAAAAAGACCCCAAGAACGAGTTGTCCCAAAAGAGACAAAAAAAATTGGTGGGGGTGATTTGTACAGAATAGAAAAAAGATTAAAATTTCGGAAAAATTGAATAATTTATTTCAGAGTTACATCGTTGCAAAAATAATGAGCTCAATAAGGTGTTGACCCACATCTAGCCTGGATGCCAGCTGCCAAAACGACGTGGCATAAAGTGATAAGCTCCTGATGGTCTCCTGCGGTATTTCTTGCCAAATTAGCTCCAATTGTCGGGCCAGGTCATCAACATTCCCCAGTAGATGCAGTCACCTTCACATCATATCCCAGACATGCTCAATTTGAGAGAGATCTGAGATCTAGCTGACCAAGAAAGTGTTTGACTAGCTTTAAGATAGTTCATAGCAACACGTGCCGTATGACATTATCTTGCTGAAAAAAAGGCAAGGGTACTGCAAAAGGAACGGTAGCAAAAAAGTTCTCAGAATGTCGTACACTTACTGCTGCGCTGTAAATGGGTCTCTAATGGAGACCAAAGGGGTCCGGCTGTCAAAAGAAATGGCACCCTTGACCATAATTCCTGGTTGAGGGCCTGTGTAGCGTGTGATAGTGAAAGCTGGATCGACACGTCTTCGATGATCGTCAGGAAACAGTTGGAAGCGGGATTTGTCGCTAAACACTATACTTCCCCAGTCAACATGATTACAACCTGATCGAGCCAAGCACCACTGTAATCTGGCTACACTGTGTGCTGGCGTGAGTAGCAGATGGCGTAGCGGTCGGTACGAGCGTAAATTTCGCTCCATCAGCTGTCTCTAAATGGTCATGGTGGACAATCGTGTGCGGGTCACACGTCTGATGGTTGATAACGATGAATTAGGTACTGTGACAGCTGATCTGACAACCAATCTGTCCTCCCGATGTGCTGTGACCCTATATCGACAGCTACCATCATGACTCTGAAATCTACCATTGTCCACCCATTCTTGCCAGAATCTTCCATTTGCCGCATCGCTTCGACCCATATGATGAGCGGTTCTCCGATTTGCCCCCAACCTGCCTATTTCATTTCAATGATACGACCTCTTTCAAACTCGGGCAGTTGCTCGTATTGAGCTCGAATCCTGCGGTGAAGCATTTTTTCAGTCTTTGATAGGTATCCTAAATCGCAATGCAACAGATATTTTGGTTCATCAGGGCAGAGAATCGCTTCTATAGACGCCGCCGAGTGGCAGTTAGATGCGTTTGTAGTTCCCGGCATTCATTCATTGGACACCAAATTTTAATCATTTGATGTTCGGAGTATGCTTTGTACGAAAATCTCATTACAATCTCGGTGACCCCTTTTTTTGGTGCGTCGTTTTTCAGTTATAAAGTGTATATTCTAAGTAAGTATTCTTTGTTGTACAATTATTCTATTATTATTTAATTACACTTATACTTTATATTTAATTGTTATTAAAAAATTTTATTACAAAAAAAGTTAATGTTTAAAAAATTTTATTGCAATGTGATCCATTATTTCTGCCCCTAAAAAAGTAATTTAAAATGTTTTAAAGGTTTTTTTTTGGGGCTAAAAAATTTCAGCCAAACACCCAAAAAAAAAAAACACCCTGATCAAAATATTTTTTTGACTAAATAATGTTTATAGAAGATGAGAATTTTACATTTATCAAGTATTTTATCACAGAAAAGTGTATTTTAGTTTTGTGATCGCTATTAAGGGTTAAATTGGAGAATCGGTTCGAGTATAAATTTTAAAATTTTTAAAACTGAAATTTTAAAAAAAGGTTCGCTGGTAGTATTTTTAAAATTTTAAACTCTAGTGTAGAAATTGACAAAATAAAATAAAATATGCTTACCATTTCTTATTTTAATATCTTGAAATAAGGCTGTAATTTTCTTGCACATATAATTCATGTAGTTATTAATATTCATAATTGATAACAAAAGCTGTAAAGTTGCTGAGCTTACTTTGCGGAGATTCGTTCTTTTTCCTAAGTCACAACCAAAGGACAAGAGCAAAAACGATGAATAGCAGAACCGCGGTGAAAATTCTTTTTCTCAATCCATTCTTCTAAGTGCCCTTTTATACGAGTCAACTCTTGTGTTGTACCTTACAGATGAAACAGACAGTCTAGAAGGGAGCTTGATTCGAGTAGAAATCGCTTCCATTCCTTCATCCGTGGTCAACTGGCATCCCCTGCCATTAAGGCAGGCTCTAGCAGTTTTGCTGCCCCGGACAAATATGGAAAATGCCACCCTTTTCTCCAAAGCAAAAATGTAATTAGCATATATATAATGTCCTAAGAATACAAAATAATTCGAAATTAAGAACATAATTACCCGTTATGATTCACTAGTCTAGCTAGTCCTGAGTGGGCCCTGTATCCAAATTCCTTGGAGACTTTTTTTTGGGAGGGGGGGGGGCTTTACATTTATGATTTGTCTTGTTTACACATTTTGTGTCCCCTGAAACTTGGGGTTCCCGTATCATCATCCCCCGTTATAATTTCAAACGAGTAAAATGTAAGAGAAGGAATCGTCCGTTTTAGCAGGCTACTTTCTTCGAAAAAGAGTCTATTGATGGTGGAGATCACAAGTGTTTTTTTTTTAACTTATAGTTACTAACTCAAGACTAAAATAAAATATCTCCTGTGCCTCTCTATCTACTAAAAACTCTTATTAACCTTGTTCCCTTTAGAAAAGCTAGCACCGCATATATCGTAAGGGTGAAAGGAATGTCTCTTGTGACCCTACTTTTGGAAGGGGACAAAGTTAGTTGTGAAAGATGTGTATACACATATCAAATTTCAAATGTAACATATACTCGCGCTTCAAACCTTTCAAGTTTTAATATAAAGAAAACTAGCATGAAACATACAGAGTACAAAATAAGGAAGTAAGATACGTTAAATGAAATACCAAATTAACACCCAAAAATATTTCAGAAAATATATCAGGTTCTTGTAACAGAAAAAAATATTTTCCAAATTCGATCCAAATACCGCCCTTAAAATTTGCCGCCTCGAGCAGGGGTCCAGTTTGTCCGGCCGTAGAGCCGCCCCTGCCTGTCACACTCTCAAGCACTCGAAAAGCACTAAAAATATTTTGTGGAAACTGCGTTATACACACGCGGCTACTTGTGTATTGAACATGGAGGAAACTTCTAATTGCTTCTTTGAACTCAATTATTGTACCGATGAGTCGAGTACTCCCTTTTCCAGAGAACTCTGCGTCCGCGTGTGAAAAGAGTTCTCTCCCATGTTCGCACTGGAGGAGTGGTGGTGGAAAACAAGTTGACTGGCACGAAGTTGCTCAAACGTAAATGACTCATCTCGCAGAGCGCCACAGGAGGCCAGATCCGAAGGTGTTAAATCCAAATCTCCCTGCTCCCAAGCAGTAGTCACGATTAGCATAGGTGATTCGGCAGCACCAGTGCTCGCCGAAGGATTAGCTCGGAAATTTAATGCTGGATGGCAGCACATGCTAACGCTACTGCTTGAGAATACTCGCCGCGGAGAAACTAAATTACTCCCAATAAATCACAATTAGGGATATAATAGGCTACTGCGCATGCGGTGGGGACCTCTTCTTTCGCGAATATTCCGTTACTATTAGATTGCCTACGACGTCAATGGAAGAAGTTTAAAATGACGCACAATAAAATAGAGATTATATCAATTGCAATAACTGAATGGAAAAAAACAACCTTCTTTAAATATCTCACAGAAAATGAGAGAGAGAGAGAGACCATTGTAGCAGAGAACGCCCATCATCAGAGCAAGAGAAGTGATGTGAACCAAACATTGTAAAATTCAAACATGCAGAAGTTGAAAAGATGGTGCTTTCAGTCCTACACAAATTACAGTTGGAAAAAATTACTATGGCTGCCCTTGAATTCTAATAGCTTCAAGACTTATGAGGTCCTTACTTGAAGGTGTTTTATAGAAGGAATATGTTCCGAAAATGCCAGACGCAGTAACAAAATCTCAGTATTCAGACTTCTGGAGGCCCAGTATGCGTCCTTTTTAAGTAGACCGTATGTAGATTAAATTTTTCAAGCATTAGTACAAAGGAAACCCGTAACAAAATGTGCGGAACTACAATCTCACAAACCCTAAGCTGACTCTACCGACTGCCGCCTTTAGTGTAAATGAGTACGAATGAGGTATGCTGGTAGGCCTAAGCAAAGCCGATTCTAGTAGGCGTGCAATGGGTGCACCGCACGCGGTACTCATTGTTTAAAGCATACAGTTTAATGGCTGCATACAGTTTAATCAATCAAGCAAAATTTTTTCCGAATTTCTCAAAATAAAGCTTAAAATAAGTCGAATAAATATGTTGAGGTTTAAAAACATATAAAAAAAATCAAAAGAAGTCCAGATTTCCCGATACCATTGCATAGTTTAAGAAAAATATAATGTTAGTGCACAGTGTGTCGGTCTATTGTACCTTAATGTCCACTCTTTACCCACATCCTTCATTTGATGACAAAATTCGTGGCTGAGCTGGCAACAGAAAATGTTTTCTTGCTTATTAGCGGCACTGTGGATCGATGCTTAACAAAAGCGTTTCGAAAAATGTTTTTTTGCAAAGTTACTTTACGAAAACATATAGCATGGTTAATATTACCTAAGACAGGAGTGCTTCAATGCAACATGCGTTGGGGAAATTCAAAGTTCTCAATTTAATAATAGACATACAATTTATAAAAACAAAATAGAGAAAGGAAGGGATTTTTGTGTCTATTTACAAAATTTTATTGAAGTTTTACCTTCTGCTCTTTTATACTGGTAGATGAATTTATAAATTCAACGTTAAATATAAGTCAAAAATAGAAACATTCTCTAGATAGGTTTAACGTCGTGTCTCGCAGCTGTTGCCGGCTTCTTTTTTGTCGAAATGTTTATACACGGGGGCCCCAGCGGGCTTTGGGGGGGTTGTCGTGACCCCTTGGACCCCCCAAACCCCTTGGCCCCGAAACTTTATTCCCGTCGACCGGTAAGAAATGACGGGATGCTGGGGGCCCAGTCTGATCCCCGGGGCAGGCGGAGGCCGGTGGGGTGCTTTGACCCTCAAGGAAAAAAACCCCCTTTTGGGGATAATGTTTGCCCCAGTTACCCCGGTCCCCAAAGGGGGGTTCCCCCTCACAAACCTTTTTTTAAACTCTAATATTTTTTTTAATTAAGTTTAAAAAAATTTAAATTTAAAATTTTTAAAATGTAAAAAAAGGGGCTTAAGGGAAAAATAAACTCAAAATGGAAATTAATATCCCCTTTCCCCTTGTTACATATCAAACTCCAGGGGTTCCGTGCTTTTGGCCGCGGGGGCCAATCCCAAAAAGATTGGTCCTGGGCCTAGGCCTATCATGGACGATGGACATGACACAATATTCAATCTTGCCAACTGTTGCCAATTGGCACATAGTTCGAAAATCCCAGTTTCTCTCGAAGAATATATTCGGAAATAACATTTGATGATTACAATTATACAGATCAGGATATTATTGAGGCGGAATCCGGAATGATACGAAGGCTGCCTGCCGAGGACCTGGTCCCGGTCCCTGCCTTAAAGAGTCCTTAGTCATGGAGGGATCGAGTTTCTCCGTATGATTTAAGCATTTTTCCTCGTGGATGATATTTTACAGCGTTTGAAAACATTATCTGCATGTAAATATGAGGTTGAACCATCTCTGGTCTTGAAATTGATTTTTCTCGTCTGTCGATGCCCACGGGAAAGGACGCCCACTAAAAATAAATGACATACTGTTGAGAAAGTTATTTCAGGTAATGTAGTACAGAAGCCACGTTTTATATCATTAAGGCCGGTTTCACTAAAGGAAACTTTGTGAAAGTCATCTGGTTTCTTGTTACTACATCTCTAGTGCGGAGAGGGGAAATAATTCCTTTCACAAGCGGATTGAAAAGGGCGTTTCATCGATACAACAACTGAATCCGAAGTAGCAATAAAAAACTTTCTTCATTTTCAATACATAAGTATCTGTGTGTGAAGAACCTAGCTCCCATAATATCATTTTAGTTGAATCAACTAGTGACGAGGAGAACGTAATTTTCAAGCCCTTGCGATAGTGGTGCATCAGGGAGTACCTCTTGACCACGTATGAACGGACTCAGGTGAGTTATAATCAAAAATAGCTCCCGACTGTCAGCTCCTTCAATTAGGTGCGGCACAAGGTGACTCGTATGAAAGGATTCTAAACTTACAATTATTTCTTAAATATTGTTGAGAGCTGCTACATACTCTCTCTCTATCTCTCTCCAGTATATTCTTGTCATCCGGTAAAACAATCTTAAAGTTAATTATTTCTTAACTCCTTGAGAGGTAGGTAAATTTTTCGGTTGATGACCCCCTGTGTAGTGAGATTTTTTTTGACAATCCCCTACTTTTTTTAATTCAGAACAAGTGAAAACCTAAAAATATTAAAACATGGGTTCGGGGGCTTTAAAAATGGGGGTTTTAATTTTTCATATTTTATTTTCTCCCCAGGGGGCCAAAAAAACCTTTTTTTCTGCGATTGTTTCCACCTTCCTCATCACTGTTTGCCTCAGAAAATCATCTCCTATTTCCTGAACATTTTCTCGATTTCATCAGGTATAACTACTCGTTTTCACTGGCACGCCGCCATCTTGGATTATCGTAAATTCACTAGTTACTTGCTGCCAATAGATGGCTCTGGCTCCCTGCAGGACCTCAGAGGCTGACGGATATAAACGGCTCTATCACATGAGACTTAAAACACAAAACATATATATGCGTTCATACCATCTCAGACGCAGCTTCTCATTGACGTATATATACGTCATTACCAACCAAAGGGTTTGAAAACTTTGGAACTACACCAGTTACTCAAATTAAGATTAAATTAATGAATGATGAAGATAGAAAAGATATAAAAACCAGAAATTTAAAGCAATTCTTTTTATTCACCGATCACTTCATACATATGGTGCAACATGTGTTAGTACAAGTGGCTGTAACATAGGACTCAGCAAGCTTTGGAACGAGAGGGGATGTTCTGTCTAGTGTAGAAGTAATTCATATATTTCCAGCATTCAACATCGTGGTTATGATAGGGTAGGGGAATGCATTTTACACGAAATATGACACCATTCTTCTTACAAACAGATGGAGACAATAAAACTCGATATAACAGTGGCACACATACACATACATAGACTGTGGCAGATAGTAGGGCAAATACAAATATGTATTGATTATTAATATATATATTTTTAATCCACAAATGTGCATATACAACAACCACAGTATGTACTTGCGATCGAAATAACATATATTTGTCGATTTCACGCCAAGTTTGGTTGCCAAGGGGAAATATTGCTCAGGCAGCGGGGATCATGCATGACGAATACACATGAACATAACGATATTTTAAGTCATATAAAGATGGTTGACAGCAATTATATAGGGGTAAATTGCTTTTACATGACAATATTCACAGACAGACATCTATTTAGCGCAAATACATTGTCAGAATCATGACATAGCAATAGATCCTTCAATTCACAGTAATGAATAACGTATGTGATACAAAAAAAATCCACTTTTACACGGATAGGGTACATTTTGGATTTGCTACGAAAACATTTATTTTTCTGTCCTGAAGGATTCAGACATGCTTTTCTTTTAATCTAACAGAAACAAACAAAAATTAAGTAATTTTTTGAAGTTTTGATAATGCTTTTCCACCAGAACTTGATTTAAAAAAATACTTTAATGTGCAAATTAGTTTTTAAAAACAAAATGTTTGATGAGAAATTTATTAAAAAAAATTGGTTTACTTTTAAATCATTATTTCTTAACATGTTTGCCTTTAAATATAAATATGGTTCTTAAGAGTTTAGAAAAACAAAACAAAACAAAAAAATTCAGAACTTCATGGAATTGTTGAGAATGTCTAGATAACACATTAACTTTAGACATTATTGTAACTAATTTTGTTGGGAAACACTATCCAGGAATTGTTAAAATTATACTCAACATTTTGAATTTTGAGATTAAAGGAATTTTTTTCTCATGATTTGTACATATATATATATTTAGAACGAAATATTATTATTTTTCCTCTCATAAATTTTTTTAGTGAGAAAAAAAGTTATTTTTTTACTAATCATTTCTAGTTACTTTTACAAATACTAAATTCTACTTAAAAATTATATATATGTTACTGTTTTACAAATCATAGCACTAATCAATAACAAAGAATAAATAACGAAATTTGTTTTTCTAAACTATCACAAAATATAGTTACTAACTTCAAAAGAAATATATTCGTAATCAATAGCCTATTAATATTGGTAATTATAGCAATTTCTATTTTTTTTATAGTAAAATTTTTAAAGTATAACATACACAATATTTCGTTTCTCCACAAGGTATACATAATACATAAATGCAATTGTAAATAAAATCATTTTAAAGAAACCGTAACTTTAAAAAATACAAAAACAAAATTTGAGCAAGATGTTTTTCTTTTTTGATTACTGATATAAATATATTACACGCTTAATAGAGTTTGAAGTTGTTATGTAAACATTTAATTTTAGGATGAGATTTCACTCTGATTTTAAAATATAAATATATTTCAGTTATCTACCGTGCAGTGAAACTTAATATTCATTTGAAAATAAGCTGTAAAAGTTATACACTATTACTCAATATTTAAAATATTGACTAATAACATATATTTTACTGGTGCGCAAAGTAACACATTGATTCCAAACAATGTATTAATTATTTCTCATATAAAGTACTGTAGAAAGTGATATGTATTGATTTTGAAAATTTAAAAATGTGTTTCATATTATAGTTTAAACATTATTTACATCAAGTGAGCAGTATAAATATTTTGTAATTAATTAATTTACAGCATGGAATATATTTTTTGAACACCAGAACTACCTACTAACCCCAGGTTTCGAACAGTTCATGGAAATTAGCATTCTAATCAAGCGTCCATTAAATACTAAATGTATTTGCAATGAACTGAATTAAATACCCTTCAAAAGTTTGGGTGATGCACTTGTTTAAAAGGGTAAAATCCTAGTTTAGTTCACACTTTCGCCGACGGAGAAGGAAAACGATGCCAAATTCGCCAAAGGCTCGTTCTTCTGCATTTGACTTCAATCTAATACGGCGATGATAATTCACCAAGTTGGCGAGAAATAAATGTATGCACTAAAACCGGACTAAACTACCAAAAGATATTAAAATAATTTTGATTTTAATTAGTATCAAGAAATAAAACATTTTCAACTTATTCCGTTTTGATACTAACTCAAAAAGTAAATAACAGTAAACAAGCAAACATCAACTTGAATAATTATGTTTACAAATTTATATATATATATATATTTGTACACATTTAAAAATAAACGAACTAATATTTAATTAACAAATTCGAAGTGTCGAATAAATGTTTTAATGAAATAAGTAGACAATTATTTTAATTTCTATTTTGTTTAATATCTATTAACAAACGTTTATTATTTTGAAAGCTTTAAAATTACTTATTAGTTGAGATGCTGATAATTTATTTGTAGATGTTATTCTATAGTTTTAAATTTAGTGTAATTTATTTTGTAGAACAGTATAGTTTTAAATATTTTATTGTTTATTGTTTAAATTGTTTTCGGGTTATTTATTTATTTCATTTTATTCAATTGAAAACATTTTGCTATAACAATTTCCAAACCTTAAAAGAAATTTAACTGAAAAAAATCAGTAATTAATGAACAATAATAAGAAATAATTCGATATCAGAGTATGTTATCGAAACATATATACAGCATGATTCGAATTTTTACAAATTCTTTCATCTCATAAATAATAAACTACACAATTCAGTACAACATGAAGTGAAGTGTTTCGAACACTATAGGTCATCTTATAACCGACTCAAAAAATATCTACAAAGTCATGAAATGTGAATTATATGTTATATTTGACATGTATGTACATACAATATTGCATAAATTTATTCACAGAATAAAACTTATGAAGTTACTACCTCAGTCATGGATTCTTATATTCCTCAAGAATTTTTCTCGATTAAATTTTCTCCTGTAGAATACGTTTTTAACCCTATTTTGTTCTGAAAAATATGTCACATATCAGTTTTTTTCTCTTCGCTTTTTAAATATATTATTTTTATCTATAGAAAAGGGATATTACTGCGCTGTTCAGTTGTATGTTTTGAATCTTTCTGCGGTATTAGTGTATTGAAAAAATACAAGAAAATTTTTTAGTTAATTCATTACTAAAATACTTTTAGCTGTGATTCAAAACCTGTGAAGTATTTTTATAGATTTATACGTTCTTTTCAACGTATAAATCACTTACCGTTTACAATTTTTATAAATAATTTGTTTATATACACATCAATGGGTTCAATTCATATGACATCATTGTCACATGATACCTGATATCACGTGTTTCCAGCCAATCAGTTCAAGTGCTTCGCTGTTACCAACTTTTGCTTTTTGCAGAAAATTTCTTTTAAAAAGTACAAATGAGTCAGCAATAATAACCCCCACGTTACCAAATGCACTAAACTTAAAAATGCGGGCATAATATAAGAGAATCTCTTTTTCAATCCCCATAATTAGTTCACACTCTCTATTTTTATGCATATATATCTTGTTCAAATTTTCAATTGTTAATAAAATACTTTTTATTCACCCACTGAAGTTCAAAAATGTTTTTTAACTTTTAGTGGATGACACTTGATTTTAATACAGTTTTTTATTTCAAATATTAATTCATTAATCAAATTTTATTTTTTAATTTTAAATTTATTCTTCGTTATATCTAACGTAGTTAAAACTACCTGCAGGAGATGTCGCCAGTAGGTTTTTCAAACGAATTTTTTCTTGGCTTCAAATACATTTTTTTAAACATGTTGTGGATGACACTTGATGCTAATACAGTTTTTTCAAATATTAATTCATTAATTTAATTAAATAAACGAAAAAAAATTTGTTCACCTAATTAAAAAATGACTTAATTTTTTTTTTTTTTTTAAATTTTTGAGAAATTTTTTGAAGAATTTTAATCCTTGAACATCTTTATCCAATTATTAAACTTAAAATTTTTATACACAAATTTTACAAACAGAACAAAATGCACGTCTATTATCAGTTTTAAAATCAATGGAAGGCACGTGATTGCAATCTATCATGTGTGACCGTTAAGAATTTAAAACTCTCATTGTATTTATTAATAAGAAACCTCACAATTCACTATCACACGTGGTGTGAAATTTTTATGACTTTTTATTTTGTTAGATTCAAGCAAAAACGTATTCTACTCAATATCGTTGGA
Organism: Trichonephila inaurata madagascariensis; assembly: GCA_019973955.1. Taxonomy (NCBI): domain Eukaryota; kingdom Metazoa; phylum Arthropoda; class Arachnida; order Araneae; family Nephilidae; genus Trichonephila; species Trichonephila inaurata. Next base: position 169,120 of record BMAV01021135.1, on the reverse strand, counting down.
GAAAATGTAAATAACTTTTGCATTTTAACAAAAATTCGAAATTGGATGTATGCTTACTTACATAGAGGTGAAGCAAATATTAAAATTGCAAAGCACTACATGAGAAAGAGTGCAGTTGTCAAGCTTTTAAAATTTTGCTTTGGTTATTGTTATTATAATTTTTACAAAATGACACAACGGACACTGTTGCAGCATCACTATGAAACTACGCAAGCTGCTAAGACAGCTGTTGAATTTTGACGAAGGATTAAATATCCGGGAAATAATATTTTATAAAATACAATTGTACATCAATTGTAAAACCCATGCAATAAATTGTACGAAAATTGACATTAAATTAATTAAATATCATAATTAGAGCTATTTAACAAAAGGAGAACATTCTTATTCAAGAAGGACATTATAACATGTCCATATATTAACATACGTCACAAATATTTACAAAGCACGAATTTTATTGAAAAAAAAAATTATATATATAGAGAGAGAGTATTTTTTACACACAAAACGATGAAGACATGGAACTGTTTTATTATCCCAAGATGAAGATTTTTTAAAAACTTATAGGTTGTTAAAATAACAATAATAATGAATGGCTAAATACATGTGACGTCATAGTTACATGATAATTACAGTAACATGTTTCCAGTCAATCAGCCCATTAACTCGCATGACGTCAGTCAGATGACAAATGCCATCACGTGTTTAAAGCCAATCAGTTTATCCGCCTCGCTGTTGCCAACTTTGGCTTTTTGCATAAACTTTCTTTTAAAAAGTACATATTTGTAACAATCATAAAGCACAAAGGTAAGCCAAAATGCACTGGATTTAAAAATACAAAGCATAAGAAATAAAGACTTTTTTAAAAAAAATTTGAAACACTTTTTGAGGAGCTTTAATTTTAAAACATCTTTACCCAGCTATCAAATTCGATATTGCATCAGAATTTTATATATAGAACAACAAGTGCAAGACTAATTGCAGCTTAAAATTCAATTGAGAACACTTGACTGCGTTTATCATGGGCTATTACACTAATTGCATTTATCACGCTCATGAATTTAGGCCATTGATCTGTGATTGTTACAATTTTGGTAACAAAATATTTAAGATAACATAAATCTGTACACTCTAATATGCAATACAAGAGCATACTAAATTTAAATTAACTTAAAAATTGATTTTTTTTAAACTTTAGTTTTGTAAACTCTTTTTAAAAGCATTTTAAGTACTATTTTCAACAGGTTTTAGTATACTTCTATTTTATTTCATTCAAAATATACTGTAATATTTATGTGGATAAATGAAAGATATGTTTATAAATATATTCTATTTGATCTGCAAGCAATTTCTTTTAAACATGCATTGCAATACATTTATACATAGCAATTGCAGATATTTATCATTGATAAACATGTTGCCAGGATACAAATTTGAAATTTATATCTGTAATGCATCAGGAAACATTTGAAATATATTCCCTGCTCGTTGCCAAATGAAGAATCACAAAATCATTAATAAATTAGTTTGTCGTTCCTTTAGCGGAATTAGCTCAATAAAAAGAGACATTTTTGGTATTTTTAATCAAATGTAATGTAGCCGAGATGACGAAGGGTAGATGACTCTTGGCAGCTTTCCAAGAAAAAAGAACAGATCAGAGCGATGAAGGCATTGAATTGGGTGAAGAAATTTCGAGCTAGGAAATTGCTACCGTTCAAAAAACCGGATTGAAAATTCTCTCATCACTTGTTTCTCTAATCTTACATTAAAACTCCGATCCATATTACACATTTGGACTCAGCAGTGTACCTAAAAGGTTTAAAATAATCTCTACCTGCAGGTTTTTTCATTAGATGGTGATACTGTATATGGGGAACAAACAAATTAAGAAAAAATGATGGCGTGTATAAAATAATTACAAATATCTTAATTATGAACCTGTTCAAAAAAAAATTAAAAAACACATCTTTACTACGCCATTTTTCCCCCCACGATAAGTAGCGAAGTATTTGGCGATTTCACAAAATATTTTCTTCGGGATTTTTAATCTTCACATATATATATACTTCAGCTTTAATCGACAATAAACAGATATCTTTCTTTATGCAGATCCACATTTAAATGACTTAGAGAGAGAGATTTGCATTTATTTAGATCATGATGGCACTGATGATGTCCTTTGCTAATCGAACATGGAAAAGTTCATGTCGTTTTGTCGAAGCTTTGTGCACTAATCTTTCTCCATATCGCTATCTGCCAAATACAGCATCGACGCTACGTCGTCGCAGTTCATCTTGAAAACAGCAGCGTGGAAAGTAACATCTTGAAAAAATCTTCTACAAGCAGTCTTGAAATGTTTGCTCCAACTTGAATCAAGGTGGGCTCCGAATATGATGGAGTATGATTACGTAATATGATGCGTAGCACTTTACTATGTCGTGTCGTGTAGCTGCCACGGAAGTTGTAGTTCAGTTGGTTAGCTTTGAGCTTCAAGGTACCTGCACTGATTTTTAAAAATCTAGCTGATCATAGTGTTGCCATTGTTTCTCATTCTTTTAAAAAATTAAGCACCTTGTTTATAGAAAACTTAATACTTCTGAACATTTTTAAAGTTGTTTTTTGTGGAATAAAATTGTCTAATGAAAATAATATGAAAAACAACACACAAACTATGCAAGTATATACCAGTATGGTACACATCGGTTATAAGGACCAAAGGGTTGGCGTCTGCTTTTTCGAGTTAGCCGCCAACATTGGCGATATTGGCAATTTACACATGTTTTTAAGTTAAGATCCATCTGACGTTGACGCCACGACATAGAAGTAAGCTCGTAGGCTCATCAATGAATAAAGCATTAGGTTTCTGTAAATGGGGAATCCTATATATCTCGAGAATTAATTAAAAAAACACGAAGATTGATATTAACGTTGATAACCAATGATGTTCCACCTTAGGCGACCTTTCATTTTCAAGGCATGACCGTTTGGTCAAAAATGCTGTCGCGATAAAGTTTCCTTTTGTTAAAAAAAGTTTATTGGGTCTTCTTCGCTTATCGAAAATTTCTAAATTTTCATCATTGTTACAAAATCCAGGGGCGTAGCTACCGCCGTATCAGTCGTATCCAGTGGCGCAACGTACACCCCCGTATTGCGTGGGGAGCAGGATTTTAGGGGGCCAAAACCTATGTTATAGTTTTGCAATCCTTTGTTAGATCCGGCTAGAAGCCCAAAATCTGACTTTGCAGGGGGCATTAATATTCTCCGTTACGCCACTGGCCGTATCAATGATACAGGACTCCCTTGCTACATCGGCCCCGACAAATGTTAGCAAAAAATCGTAAAATGTTATCAATAGTTCCATTAACATAGCTCCCATTTTCTAAAAAGGGCCACCAAAGAATTTTGATACAGTGCCCACTCAGGACTAGCTATGCCAGAGGTAAAATCGTTACAAAATTTAACAGCCTAGCAGAAAGAAAATGGCACCAAACTCAAACTAACTGCTATTAATAGAGAGAGAGATTGACAATATTTAAAATTATTGTCTACTATATCAGCACCCAATGTAAGCTTGTTACTAAGTGTTGTCATCTTTAATTTCATGGTCCCTATAACTGATAAGTTCCACTTCGGCTACTAACTGTTAAAAGTTACTCTTAAAACAATACTAAGAGAAACATATTTTGTGTGTATCTCTTTCTCTGTATCATTACTGCGAAATATTTTAATGGAATGTGTAAAACGTTCAAATTTAACCAGACAGATATTCTGCGTTACGATATATTTTTGTTCGAATCCTTCCTTAGATCCCTATCTAAAGTACTTCTTTTGATAATAAATTTATAAAATATGGAAATTATTTCATGTATTAAAATAATTATTAAGTTTCATAAAGCACGTTTTGTTTTGACACCTTTACATATATAACGAAGTGCTTATTTTTCATGCCAGAGAACAGAATTAATATCAAATTAACAATTTAAATTTTATTTGTTGCGTTAATTTAAGAAGGAAATCACATGAAACCTTAAATTCTGTTGTTAAAACAAGAAAGCACTAATGTTCTCAATGTGTCCAAACATCTTCTTTTACTTTTTCGCTTTAATTAATTTTTGACAGTAAAGTTAAAACCTATTGTTTTTATATAATTTTCAAGAACAAAAAAGATTCTGTAATATATCATTTTGTTCTACAACGAGCACAATTTTTTTCCTTGCACAAATTCGATATGGAAACTTTCTAAATAGTTTATTTATTTATTTTAGAATAATTAGAATACGAAAAAAGTGAAAGTAAATTCTTAAAAGTTATAAATATTTTTCCTTTTTGTCTTTCTACAATCGATTCCAATGTAAGAAGTAGTACAATAAATTCATTGTATGAGAAACACAAAGTTACAGTCATATTTACGTAAATTTACCTAAAATGCAATTTTTAACTTGAAGAATAAAATTTTAAGGTTACTTGAAAAATTTCAAGTCGTTGAAAAAACTACTAACGAAATGTGACAAATTTTTCATGTCACATTTTACTTTTTAGAGCATGTTTATTTTTTGAATCTATTTTCTGTTCGAAAAAAAAGTTTGGCGAAATTCTGTTACCTTGAAGTACAAAACTAACCAATCAGAAGCCTCCTTAATTTTGTTGACATCAAAACAACACATAAAATGAATTCCACGCTACGAAACAAATGAGCAGCATCTAATATGAAGTGTACAGTTTCACATTGTCCTGTACTGCTGTACAGTTTGTTTGTTTTTTAAAAGAAAAACAAACTTAAATAGAACTAAATAAGACATATTTCAGATGAAAAGTTTGTGAAAAATCACTATCTTTCTTCTTAAAACAAGTTCTAAAACAGTTTCATTTCTGAATAAAATGACGAAATTTCATAACATTTTCACTTTCATCTAGAATATAAATATATGTTATATCAGTCATCTATATCTCATAGTGGTTTTATGGCGATAAATAATGAAAAAAATATGATTTCAATAATCCCTCAAAATTGTTAATGATGTAATGATGTTCAGTCATCATTAATACTCGTAATCGTAGAAGAAAATTCCAGTTCTGAAAGGTTGGCAGAGTTCGAGATCTCGTGGCGCCATCTAGTGTGTAATCATTAAAATATCCTTTGAATTTTTTTCCTTCTACTCCATTTTTTTTTAGTTACATGTATTTAAGTGTATCACACGGGCAGTTATGAGAATAATTACAATTAAATCTAAAACTTTACTCCCTTCTTCTTCACAACAGCACCTACTAAGTTTCTTCTGACTGTAAAGCTCATAGAGAACAAGGAAATAGTTATTTTTTTATATTTCATGTACAAGCCCAAGCATCGGTGTATCGAATATCGAATTCTTTTACGAGTGGAAGATTTTTCTGCAAAGAAAAAAAAATGTGCCTTTATTTTCAAAATCAGAAAGAAATATTAAAAAAATTTTTTCATTAATTATTATTTTTTAGTTACACAATAAATCAATAGAATTTTAAAATTCCATAACTCCGTGGAACTAATTATATACATGCAAGGGAAGAAAGAATAAATTTTAAATATTTCCATAAATATTAGACAAACATCTGTACATTTGTAATATAATCGTGAATTTTACTCTTAGTTTGTATTAAATAAATTTTAAAACTGACATGTATTCACAATAGTGGAATTGGAGATTGCTTTTTTTTTTTTTATAGGAATTAAATCTTTCATTTTTTTCATTATAAATTTGAAATTTTCAAAAAATGTCATTGGAGGCAAGAAACGAAGAAAGATAGATTTATAATGATATTCATTATACATTCATAGACTCCAAATACAAAATAATTTATAAAGAGAGTTTTTAAGATTTATAAAATATTTAAGGTTTATTCTATATATATATATAAAAATTGAGAAATATTACTGTTTACATTTAGGGGAAAACTATAAAAAAAGATGCAATAAAATTAGACCTACATAATTATCATTCCATTATTTATGTTTTTATTTTTAATTATCACTGCTTTATGTGAATGTGTATGTCATTAAATAAACAAGGTTAAATTACTAATTTAATATTATAAATCAGTGGCTCTCAATCTTTTTGTCGATGAATTTAAAAATTCGAAGTACTCGAAGGTAAAATTTATCATAAAAATTCATCATTATCATTTACTTTAGGAGTCTCTTAAGAATTTTCAGTTTTACTCTGCTGACATACTCTTTGAAAGACCTTTTATCAAGAGCGTATCTACCGCCGTATTAGCCGTAACAATGATACGAGGCCCCCAAGTTACAGGGGCCCCAATATGTGCAACTACAGTCCTACTAACAGGGCTCATACATCTAAAAAGGCGCCTTGAAGAAATTTTGATACAGGGTCCCCTAAAAGCTAGCTACACCAGTGCCTTTTATATACAATACTTTGAGAAACACTAAAACTTTACCTTGAAATGAATGAAATGATAATGAAATTTTACCTTGAAATGAATGACTATCTTTAAATAAATGAACTGGTAATCAAACTTTACCTTTAAATAAGGGGTTTCCAAACTTTTATAACCCATGGCCCCGTTTTTTTTATAGTCAAAACTTGCCTTTCTCTTTTTAAAAAAGTCAAAATTTTTCCCAAAAATAAAAGGCAAATAAATACAAAAGTATAAAGTTTTAAAAATTTAAAAAAAAAAAACGTTTCGTTGAATAATTATTTATTGAAATTATAACTTTTGTTTAAAATCTAAAATTTTTAAAAAATTAATGACTTGGATGAACTTGGTGAGATTTATAAGTGTATTTATTGTCCGTCTCAATATTTGTGAGCAGCAACCGCAAATCTCCGCGAGCACTAGTTTTTAATCGGTTTCTTCTTTTTGTATGATGAGGTTTTTTTACGGCACTGAATCCACGTTCTACCAAATTGGAAGACGGGAAAGTAGTCAACATCTTCCGTGCAATAACCCATAATGCAGGATATAAAATTGGGATCTCTTTTTGTTACCACATTTTGTGGTATCCTTGTTCAAACATTGGCTTAAGTCCCTTATTTGTGGATATTTCAATAAAATGCTCCTGTATTAGTATGGATTCATCTGTGTTTGATATTTGAGTTAGTCCACGCGTAAAAGGGTTCAACACCCAGTTGGGAATATCCACAAATGAATTATTGTTATTTATTTAAATTTATTTCCATAAAAATAAAAATGGATCAAAATATTCTTTATTTTATATTAAAACCTTGTGCGGACACTGACAATGTTCAGGGACCCCCAAATCAATTTTAATTTTCCACGGACCACCTGAATAATATCGGGGGCCTCTGGGGGTCCGCTGGGACCCCTGCTTTAAATGAATGAAATGATAAAACTTTTTAATATTAATGAAACCTTTTAATGAGAATGAGACTTTACCTTTAACCAAGCGAATGTTTCTGGTTGCAGTTTTGTGCTATTCAGATTCAGTTTTCTTAAGCTCTTCATTTCTAGAAAAGTGAAAGGAAAACACATCGGTCACTAAAATATTCTAAATTTAAAATCACGTCAAACTTTTGAAAAAAAAAATAGTTCTTTTGGTCATTCACGATATATTTTGATGAAAAACAAGTACATTTTAGGAATTAAAGGGAACAAATCTAGCATAAATGCTTTAAAATTAAGGATAGCATGACCATTCTATAAATTTAGCGAGATATTTATTATTATTACCATTTCACTCATGGTTTATTTAAACTATTTTTATTCCAGAAAATAATTCTGATCCGTAGTTAAGTCAAAACGTTTCTGGATTAAGAATCTCGTACTAGATGGAGTGTAATCAATGCCTTAACATCTAAAAATATTATGCCCTCGGTATAATCAATTACATGACTTGGTACAACTATTTTCTTCTTACACATATATAGTGGCCTCGGTACCCCAGTGGTCAGGGATCACGGGTGAGTGAATATTAACGTCACACTGTTCAGCTACTCGAAGGCTTTTAGCGACGGATCTATGTCATTTTGAACCATGGTCAAGTGACATGACGACACCTGAGCTGACACCCCCTTCTCCTAACTACCACACCACACCAACGGGAGGACGTTTGAGCTCTCGACAGATTTAATGTCATCGCCCCCCTACACGGTGGGTCTTTAGTGGTGTGACGGGCTCGCGTGTCTTTTCTTTAACATAACCTCTGGGTTCTTTGGTGGCCAAGATTAATGGCAACTCTTTTCCAACCAAAACCCAAGAAGCGAAATGTGAACAAGAAATGCAAATAAGATAGCTTTTAAAAGAACAGAAGTTTCAGTAAGCGAGATGGCAATTTGGGGAATGCTATGTTTGGAAGAGATACAAGCGTGAACTGACAGCCTATCGTAAAGTTACCAGGAAACCCAGCCATTACTACAAGGTGCATACCATTGCACGCGTGCCCAGACGTTTCCTCATAAAAAAAGATTGAATCTAAGTTTGGATTACGGTAGGACTGATTATTTGACATTAAGATTTTAATATTTATTAGAAGTGAGAGTAGGCGGATTAAATAATTATTTAGAGAAAGTGGTCTAAGTTACGCGATTCGGTTTGACTATCATTGTGTGTGTTGTTCATTCTCACTCATTTAAATTTATCTAAATTGTTAGACATTTAAGTTCTATTCTTAATAAAGTCATATTAAGAATTTAAAATGTCTATTTCTTTTGCAAACCCTACACCTCTAGCTCACGCTGACAATCAAAGATACGGTCACCAAAGGGGGGTGGTATCACAGTGGTACTGGGCTCGAACTCACGACATGCCTGCCATGATCCGATACCTTGACCACTGGGCTACAGCAGCTCCAGGGATCACGGACTCATGGCCGACGTGTCATGAGTTCGAGCCTTGGTGCCGTTGAAGACCCGCCGTGTAAATGAACGTTATATCAAATCGAAGCTCAACTTTCTCCCGTTGGTGTGGTGTGAAAGTTCGGAGATGAAGAAGCCAGCTCAGGTGTCGTCCTTGACACTTGACCATGACACACAATTACGAGGTCCGTCGCGAATAGCCCTCGTATTGCTTTATAGTACGTTGTTGATAGATTCTTCATTCAACGAAGTCCTTATGGCCAAAGACTACTCATGAAATCTCTCATTATTAAAGTCGCTTTGGGGAAAAGGGGTCAGTTTACCGATCATCATCAGCAGGATCGAGAGAAGAGGATGAAACCTTAACTGTAAACCGTCGTGATCTTAACATTGTGCTGTGTTAAAACTCTTGAGGCCCAATTACCTTTAAGGTGCTTTATTTCAAGTGGAATTGGAACTCAAAAACATGATTCTGTTGGTACATTGTCGGCCAAATGTTCATGGATTCGAATCCATGATTCGACTTTTACATCATTAGCTCATGCTTTTAAGAATTAGATCATTGAATCACTTCTCGTTAAGATATTGAAAACTTGGCGAAATGAAGGGACGACAAACTCAGAAGCAACACCAGGGATTTTCGTGACAAACCTCGGTCAAGTGACGAGAGGACGACATCTGAGGTGTCACTCCACTATCCAAATTTCCCCACCACGCCAGACATATTTTATAAGCATCATCCTCATAACATGACGTATTTTTAATGTCACCAGGACTACAATCCATGACTTGATTACGCCGGACACAATTTTTTAATCATGAACACCACCACTGCTGCCACTTTGAATTGGGAAGAAGTAGGTAGCTGGAGGCGTGAAAATTATCTTATTAGTAAAGTAAGAATTGTGTGTTGCTTCTACTGCCACCAGTCTGACGGTGTCAGATCGAGGCCCACGAAATTAATCGTGGCAAGGAGTTTAGTATTTTACACCTGTCGTTAGCCGTAGCTTTGAGAGAATAGCCTGGGGGAAGGGTCAGGGACCTCTCACTTCTCTTTCCCTTCCACCACCCTCACTAGAGGATTTGCAATTCGACGGCTATTTAGAGTACTCCCATGCAGTAAAGGCACTATACGTTTACAAACATCCGTACCTTCCCCAGGATTCGAACCCAGGCCCAACGGCACAGCAGTCAGCGTCACTAACCACTATAACATATGGTCAGCTCCAACATTATGTTGCTTGCGGAATCAAATCAAGACTTGACAGAAACATAGCCGATCACAAACCCTCGGTTACCATGACTCTTGACGTAGCAGAACCTTACTACCTTGCACTTTGTTGACATAATTGATGCAGTTCAGATAATCTTTGTGGTGTGTCTAACCTTGTACAAAACTATAAAATCAACCGCCATAGTTTTCTACTAGATAATCCTGCCGGGTGCTTGTGGTCTGGAACGCCGGTTCCATTCATGCAGCGATGTTGGGTTCACTGCTAATGCCGGGGATGCTCCTGATGAAGGTGGTGTTAAAGAGAGCTGGGAAATGCTGGGGTGCATGTGCTGGTAAGGCTGTTGGAAAGACTGTTGGAATACAGAAGCAATGTCTCTGTTGTCAGTGTTGGTGTTTCTGTTTTTTTTTTTCTCGCGCGATTCGAGAGTCTCTTTATCGGGAGAATCATTCTATTAAAGTACAAGGCACCCTTCACGCGGTGTACTTTGAAGACGGCGGCTGGCACGGGAACTGCGCTGGTCCCTTTACTGTCGGTGAAATCAAAGGAGGTCAGGGTTGACTTCCCTTAGAGCAGTGCTCCGCAACCCCCGGTCCGCGAATCAAATGGTACCGGGCCATCCGTTTCATTCCAACTGAATTTAAATTCCTAGTTCTATACACCAAATAAAAAATATCTGTGTTCCATTAAATTTTTTTTAAATAAAAGGGCCCCCCGAAGGTAGTGACATAATTCTTTTAATGTTTTAAAAGCAAAAACAAAACAAAAACCACAGCAACTATTTTCTCTTTCAGTTAGCAGAGCATCTCTACTTTCTCTCGCTGGCTGCCCCTGGGTCAAAGCATTCCCTTCTCTCCACCCCATTCGAGGGAGGTGCATCAACCGCCTTTCTCGGGGATCCGGCCCTCTTGAAGTTCTCTTGTTTCATCCTCCGGTCGGTGGAATCAGATTCCTCGGGAGTCAAAAAGAGGTTGCGGGGGCGGCCACGCCTTAACCCTCAAATACACAGCTGCCGAATGCACGTGTGAATGTCGTTTCCACAAAAAAGACCTATCTGTGTGAAGCGGGGTTTTCTGCAGTAACAGCAACCAAAACAAAGCCACGGAATAAACTGGACATGAGCAACACACTTCGGGTGTCATTGTCTCCGATTACCCCCAGATGGAACCATCTCATTGCAAAGAAACAAGCTCAGGGGGTTCTCATTGATTTAACGTTCTAGTAAGTTAAAATGTTAAATCACTTTATTTTTTGGTGTAACTGTGTTTTATTTTGAAGACATAATTAAATAGAATTAAATTCTTTATTAAATTATTTATATTCTTTATGTATTAAATACAATTAAATACATTTTGCTATAAATCAAAATAATCTAAAATATAAACAATCAATGTCCCCCTCCCTTGCGGAGCATTGCCTTAGAGCATCGGTGCTGGGGTGTCCAGCCTGGGACACTTTCCCACGCGAAACTGCTTGACCGTTGAGACGTCCCAGGTTCCCAACGGAAAATGGGTCCTTCGGTGAAGATCGCTGCAATCCTTACATTTTCAATCTTAACGGCAGTATCCGAGAGAGTGTGTTTTTGTGAACTGAGCGCATTAAAATGTTTTGTTCGTACAAGAATGCTATTGCGACAGTTCAAATTAAAATATGAGAGAAGGTAGGAGGAATGTCTTACCTGCGAGAATGGCCAGTCCATGGTCAGAGATCGGAGTCTCACAAAGGTCGAGCGTATGTAAGTTTCGAAGATGCTCTGAGAGGAGGCGAAGTCCAGAGTCATCAAACTGCCGGAAAGAGAAAACCCTTTAGAATAGCACAAAACATCATTGATGTTGAAACTACATCACTTTAAGAATATCGCCTGGAATAAGTGACACTAAACCAGTGTTAAGTCACGCCCTGACATATTCAGTCTAGGATTGGTTTTTAATAAGGTTTTTTTTAACACCCTAAACTATTTTTTCTTTTTTTTTAAAAAAAGATTTTTAGTTTAATCCAAATTTATTGCAACCATTTGAATTTATTTTAAATTTACAGTTAACAGTTTAGTGTGCTCTAGATTTATTATTATAATTCGAGCTTATTACATATTATTATGAAGTCATGTATTTGAATCACCGTGTGTGTGTGTGTGTTATCATCAACTTTTGTGCTTAAGGCCTTATAACACACGCATTTCTCGAACAGCTCGAGTCTCTTTCGAACAACGATTTTGGGAAATTTTTCGAGCAACTGTGAGGGTGAAGGGTTGATGTAAGCAAAACGGCACGCTCTGACGTCAGCCAAGCTCTACCCCCATTGAAAAAATTACGTCGATTTTTCTTCTTCGGAAAACGAACATCCAATATTATTTCTTTTATTCCGCTTGCACTTTTGTTGACGGTCGTAATCTTCTGTTTAAAATATTACACGCCACTAAATTATACGACACTTCTGGCACGTTTGACGAAGCCGAGACTGCCATCTTTACCGCCATCTTGTTTATGATGTAGGGAGACGAAGAACCCCATTGACTGGAATCTCGAGCAACCTAAATAAGTAATATTTTCAGCTCATGGGAAAAAGTTGTTCAAAACCGTTGCTATGGCAATTGGACAGAATTTGCTCGAAAGAGTTACTTGAAAGAAAAATTAATCCAAATATGTGATAAGGCTTTTAATATAAAGCTAGGAGATTTTGAATTACAAACTTTTGCGTTTGCCATAAACCAGTGCTTCTCAAACTTTCAATATATGCGACCCATTATTCAATCTTCTTTTTCATCGCGCCCCCCTCTATACAATACAATAACAATTCGACTTCAACTTCTTATGCGCCACCAACGTATAAAAACGTCTCACTCAGCCAAAGCATTAATTTTTCTGGACGTATATATACGTCTTTCCGAAGTACGATCTTTTCTGTGCAGTGCTATCCATAAAATTATTCTAACTGCTTTGGAATGCCATAAAAGAACTTTCATAATGTTTGCGAAGAATTTAATTATTTCAGAGGATTTGCTTTTTTATTTCTTTTCTCCCTTCAAAAAAAAACATCAAAATACGCTCGTCTACGTGGTAAACGGTGGGGAGCGAATCGCGTAACTTTTAATCGGCAGTTAAGGAATTATTTATAAACCGTACAAAAATTATCAAGATAAGTGTTAAGCAAGCCCATGGGGTGACTGATAATTATCAAACTTGTTCTTAACTTAGTAGTGTTAAATTAATACTAAAATATACATTGTCAGACTGATGCATTTATAAATTAAATTATATATTTTATTATATAAGAAAGTATTTTGTCTGTTTACTTTCAGTAAATTAATAATTTTTAAATAACCTTTTTTTTTCGACTTTTCAATATGCTCGCGGCGAAGTTATCGCCCCAAGGGGCGCCCCCAATTTGAAACGCTGCCCAAAACATATCATCAGCATCCGAGATAAACGTTTGAGTTTAATCTATAGTTTTAACGATTTTTGAATTTTAAACTTTTTCGTTAAAACTGAAGCTATAAAGAATTTGTGAGTTGCAAACTTTTGCGTTTAATCTAAAGCTGTGAACTTTTGAATTTGATCTGAGTTTATATAATCAGTTGAATTTGATCTATATTTGTCATTGAAGTAAATACGTCCTTCAAATTCCATCTCCTATTGCTATCAGCAAGCCAAATAACTAACACGATGATTTGCATTCCCAAAGGTAAGTTACGCAGAAATCATTTAAAGCAGCTTGTGTTACCTGCGTTGACCACAGGCTGAGGTATTTGAGCGACGATAGCTTGATGATTTCTTCTGCGCAAGCGCTGGTCACTTGGGTGAAAGCTAGGGAAAGACATTCTAAGTTACCAAAAGATCCACTGCTCAAGAGGCGAGAGACATCCGCATCCTGTGAAAATTTTTTCCAATTAATAAATTAGTGCTAACTATCAACCTAATTATTGCTTCAATTTCTCGTTTCACTTAAGAAAATATTAGATTTTTCTTTACTTACGGTGGATTTACAGGGCAGAACTAATTTCCTAGGACCTCCCCTTTGTTGCTGTAACAAAAAAAAGGAATTATTGATATAAATAGTACTTTGATTGTATCAAGTTATTTATATATCTGTAATTATAATAAAAAAATAACGACAAACATCTGGGCTTTAAACTCAAATTGCATTACATCAAAAGATTTCTCTCTATATAAATCTGCCGAGCTATTTATGCTAAAATGCATTCAATATTTATTTTACTGAGCTATTATTCTGCTTTTAAATGTAGGGTGGTACAGTAATTACCAAGGACGTCTTAAGGCATAAGCGGCCTAGGGCCTACTCTTTTTATCCACTCAGCCCCAATAACATCATGATCAAAATAACTTTGAAGGTTAGAACCTGGTATCTTATAGTCCCTAAGCACATAGCATATCCACTATACTAAAATGACTAGCTTAGTACGGAGGTTGTTACTGGCTTATATAGATATCACCGCCACACACTCCCCTGCCAGAGAGTCGGTGAATAGGTGAACGAACGATACCATAGTTATGGCGAACGTCCGAGTTGTTGTTGTTGTTTCGTCATTTGTGTTTGACGGCTTGAGTGTTGCGTGATATGGATTTGACGGCTTTGCTGTGCTGCGTCGTGCTGGTTTGACAGCTTCTGGCTGCTTTTGCGGCGGATAGATGGCGCCACGTCCGTGGCGTGAAGGTTGCGTTGTTCCAAAGTTCAACCAGGGTCACCAATGAAGGCTAGAACCTGGGACCCTTGGTTCCGTAACCGAGTCACTTAACCACTATACCAAGATAATCACCTTAGTAGGGAGGTTGTTACTGGCTTATATAGATACCACCGCCACATTTTTAATGGTAAAATGTTATTTCTAGACATATCAAACGAAAAACTTGGAATTTCGATTTATACGCCACTAGGCTGGAATGCATTATAATGTGATGACCTTCGTGAATGTCTAGGCCTAGGCCTACCACCTTCATTACTACCTTAGTCGAAAGGTGGCAGTCGGTTTAACCGGTTTATGTCTAGGTTTATGAGATTGTGAGTCACGCACATTTATTTGCTTAGGGCTACCGTTGGTACGAGTTTGACAACGTGTATTATGTACTGTTTACTTTAAGCAATCACTGGTGGAGCAAAGAGGCCCAGGACCTGAAGAAATCTAAAAACGCGTCCCTGGTAATTACCAATATTCATCAAATGGTCGGTTTAACATTAAGTATCATTAACGGTAATACAGGGCGATTCTAAAACCGTAGGACAAACTCTGAGTAGGTGATAGAACTCACTAAAGCAAACAATTTTTGTATTGGAATATGTGGGTGGAAGTACCGCGTTGTGAGACACACACACAAAAAAATAACGCATTGACGGAAAATAAAACATTCATCAACAACAGGAAAAGTTAAAACAGTTTTATAAATTGCATCTAGAAATTGTATTTACTGTACAACAGTAAAACTCTCCAAACGGTTGGTTGACTGGCATGTAGACGACATACTTCAGACCTTGTACTCGTGAAGGTATTAAGTCCACATGCTCCAAGATGACTTCTTCCAGGTGTGTTTGTCATACAGTCCTCTATTTACCCCTTCCATCAGTACTGGTGATAAATGAACCATTTTCACACAGCTGTCGATATAATCGCTGAAACATTTTGTGGTTCGGCGTGGATGTACAGTAGAACGTCGTTTATCCGAATCGATTGGGACCGGTCACCGTTCGGACAACTGAAAACCGAATGCGATTTTTACAGTATTTGAAACCGGACACTATACGAGTATCGAAAATCATCACATGCGGGAAACGTGCTTGAAGAAAAAGAAAAATAGGTGCAAAGTGTCGTGGAAAATAATCACTTATTTTTCGCTGTACCATAGTACACCTTCATTTTTTCGCTGCAAGGTCTCTGATTCTCTTGAGCAGCAGTAGTTGAGTAGGACAGCACTCTGATTTTTGTTCGTACCAATGCACAGCTGTCTAACTGTGCTAGAGACTCTCCACTTTCTCCCTTCGCGAGACGGTTTAATATTTCAAGTTTTGTCTCTATGTTCAAGACGTTTCGCTTTCTTTTTGAATTCGAAGCTCAACAAAAGACCACGTATACACCCCCTCATTTGGAAACAAACTGACCTAATATTACGCGCAAATGTTTACCAAATCACACAACTGAAATTCCCCAAATATCCCTGAACTTGGGTTTTCCCGTCACTTTTGACCATACAGGAAACAACGGTTGAGCATTGCACCGTTCGAAAACGTATTCATATACAGTGCATGTAGTTGACAAAAAAAACAGGTCCGGATAATAAACGCACGGATAAACGACGTTCTACTGTACTTCGAAAGTCTTCCCGATACAGCCGTAGCTCTGCTATTAACAGCACCGTACATTAGATGCATGCCTGCCTTTTTGCTATAAGTAAAATCATCCATAATGACCGAAATCTCAGGCGCAAATGTCAGTTTTGGTGGTAAAGCAGATCACTGGCACACCACTTTGCTGCCTTCAACTATGACCAATATTGTCAACCAATCACGCCATAAAGGTTGCCAAGCATGCATGAAGGTTGGCGGATGGAATTTCTAAGCTGTTTTAGCATTTTCTCAACGGAATAATACGTTAACCCGCGATCACTCGCGCGGGTGTTCTGTACACCCCAGCAACAAGAAAATCCTCCCAGGATTCTAAAAAGAATGCGCAGAACCACAATTTTTCTGTAGCTGCACATTTTAGATCATTGAACCTTCAGGCCTGATGCAATCCTTCTTTCTCGAACTATTGGAATATAATGACTTTCAAAAGTTTATCTGGGGGCTGAGAACTCCCGCGAGAAGTTGAGCATATGTATACAGTCTGCTCTGAATGTTTGGAGAATGATTAAAATATTACTTTTCTACTTTCTACAATCATTATATCATTAAGTATATTTATTACTGGTATATGCGTTTTACTGGTTTATGAAAAAATATGAAATTATGTGTTTTAAAATGAAAATCTTGTATGTTTAGTTTAAATTAATGTTAGTCTCATTTGTATGCAATAAATTTAATAATTTTATTTGTATAATACAAAAAACATCTTGTACTTTATAAATATGTATCATAATGACTTCATTTTATTTTCATAATTAAATACACGTGTTAAAAGTTTGGAGTGTTCTCTACACCCCGCGAGTAACGACGGTAGCAAAATCAGGCGCGAGTGACCGCGGGTTAAGTATGCTGCCAAATGAACGTTTTATTTTCCCCTTTAATGTTTTATTTTTTCTGTTTGTGCCTCACACCGCGGCACTTCCACCCACATATTCCTATACAAAAATTGCTTGTTTTGGTGATCTCTACCACCCTTTAAAGTTTGCCCCATGATTTTAGAATCACCCTGTATATCTATTAAAATTTAATACGTTTTCATAAAAAAATTTGGAGCATTATTTCATATCTCGATCAACAAAAAACTGCATTGTCTGAAAATTGAATCCCCATTTACCACTTGTCTCAAGTGCATCTGTCTTTCACAGAGTACAGCGTAATGCCTCTTCCCGCTGTTAGTGCTCTGCAGGGTGGTGACAGTCTGCAGCTGAAAGTCCCTGTCTTCAATGAGGTCGAATTCCAATAAGGAACACAGTGTCCTCTGGCATGTTTCGTCGTTCCTCAGGGCTCTCAGCATCAAGGGACCGAGGAGCGTGGCCACCACCTGCAGGAACTTCCTTCTCTTATAGCAGCACGACAGTAGTTTTTCCAACTGCACAAGAAACAAGTAATACATAAAAAAAGTTTTAAGTCAATTCCTACTTAGATCAGCAAAGAAAAATTCTATTTTAGCTACTTTTTATTAAATAGAGTTACAATTAATATAAATATGTATATACATAGGACAGAATCGCAACATTAAGTGGTAGTTAATTTTTATTAATAATCAAGAAAGTATCGTATTGTCATCCAAAACAATCGTGTATATAAAGTCTCAGTTCCACTGAAAGCTTTAAAATGTGAGAAAGAAAATCTTTTAAAGTTTTGACCCAAGACGCTAAAAACGAAACCAACATGGCTGTATCTGTAATTCTTTAAATAATTAGTTTCAGTCAATTAGTTTTAATTAATTATAATTAAATTACCGTATTTTTACCCAAAACAATAGTGTATAGAACATTTCAGCTCAAATGAGCGCTTTAAAATGTGAGAAAAAACTTTTCAAATTTTGACACACAAGTCGTCAAAAAGGATGCCAACGTGGCTGTGTGTATTTGTAATTCTTTGAATATTTAGTTTTAATCAATTAATTTTTATTAATTATAATTAAATTACTGTATTGTCATCCAAAATAATCATGTATATAAAATTGCAGCTCCATTGAGCATTTTAAAATGTATTTTATTAACGATTGAAAATCCCACCAAGATAAACAAATATATAGAGTGTGAGCTAATAGTAGGAATTGTGTGAAAAAAAAAGGATCGAAATTAGTTAACCTTAAGGTGAATAGAAAATAAAAAATATTGCCTTTTTTTTCACATTTCATTCTTTTACGTCCATTTACCATTTAAGGTACGAAAAAATTATACCTCTCGTTCACGACGTAAAGGGTGTCTGAGGAGTTAACTTTGTCTCGAGAGCTGAAAATATAACTATTTTCGATTAGATGTAATCTTTTGAGGTTAAAATTAAATAATGTTTGATTATTTTACACACTATTTATAAAGGAATGAGGCTTCAAAATAGCGCAAAATACACTACTGGCCATTAAAATTGCTACACCAAGAAGGCGACGTGCTACAGGCATGAAATTTAAACCACAGGAAGAAGATACTGTGATATGCAAATGATTAGCTTTTCAGCGCATTCAGACCAAGCAGGCGCCGGTAGCGACACCTATAATGTGTTTAAATGAGAAAATCGTTCAGCCGGTTTCTCACACACGTATTCCATTTGAATGTTGTTACCTGGTGAAAAGTTGATGTGATGCCTCGTGTAAGAAGCAGAAATGCGTACAATTACCCGTCTGACTTTGATAAAGGTCGAATTGTAGCGTACCGGAATTCCCGTTAATCATATCACAGTATTGCTGCTCACGTCGGTCGAGATCCAATGACTGTTAGCAGAATATGGAATTGATGGGTTCAGGATGGTAATACGGAAAGCCGTGCTGAATCTCAACGGCTCCCTATTACTAGCAACTGAGAAGACGGCATGTTATTCGCTTGGTCTTAATGGATAGTGCAGCCACGTCACGAGCCCCGAGGCAAGAATTGAGGTCATCTGCAAAACAACAAGTGTCTGCATGAACAGTTTGTAGACGTTTGCTGCAGCATGGACTCTCAGCTCGGAGACCATGGCTACGGCTACCCTTGACGCTGCATCACAGACAAGAGCGTCTTCATTGGTGTGATCAACGACGAATCCGGTGCACGAATGGTGAGAAGTCATTTTTTCAGATTAATCAAGGTTCTGTTTACAGCATCAAGATAGTCGCATACGTGTTCGGTGGCATAGGGATGAACGCACATTGGCAGCGTGCATTCGCCATCGTCATACTGGCCCATCACCTGACATGATGGTATGGGGTGCTATTGGATACACGTCTTGGTCACCACTTGTTCGCATCGACGACACTTTGAACAGTGAACGTTACACTTCTGGTGTATTTCGACCCGTGGCTTTACCCTTTATTCGAGTCCTGTGAAACCCTACTTTTAAGCAGGATAATGCACGACCGCATACTGCCGGTATTATATGGACCTTCCTTGATACGGAAAATGTTCGAGTGCTGCCCTGGCCTGCACACTCACTAGATCTTTCACCAACAGAAAACGTCCGATCTATGGTTGCCGAGTGACTGGCTCATCACTACATGCCAGTCACTACAGTTGATGAGCTGTGGTATCGTGTTGAAGTTGCTCGGTCATCTGTATATGCCATCCAATCTCTGTTTGACTCAACCCCACTCCCAATTTCTTTTTTTTTTCCCCAGGGGGTTGTTGTTTTGGTACTGTTTTTCTCAGGATTTTAAAAAACAAATTTCTTGAAAATTGAATCACTTGTTATTTCTAGTTTAATATACATGCCCAATAAATATCATTTTGTTATCTGCTTTTCTTCCTAGTGAAGCAATTTTAATGGCCAGTAGTGCATTTAAAATATAATCATTATTTAAATTAATTTAAGCATATGAAAATAAAAAATATTTCTGTAAGAAATATTAATTAAGCTTTACATTGCGCGTGATATTTCCTAAAAAATTACAAGCAATAAGTTGATTTATAAAGTTAAATATATCATTTTTGCACTGTAGCTATTTTTAAATAAATAGAATAATAATTTTGTTTTTAAAATCTTTTTTTACTTATATTTAATTTTTTTTTTTAAATTTCATTTTTTTTTTCAAATTTTTTTGTTTTAAAGAAAGATATATAATATTTAAAAAAGGAAATGGTTTAAAAAGAGTATGTTTCCTTTTTAATACCCCTTTTAAAAAGGGTTTTAAAATACATAAAGGCCACGGGTTTTTAGAAAAATTGCATATGCAACGTAAAATTTACTTGGTATTTATCACACAGAAATGTTTCTTTTTTTTCCTTATACTTATAATTTTTTAAAAAACTATATTTTTTTTTTTAAAAAACATTCTCCCTTTTTTGAAACCCCTTTTCCTTTAAAAATTATGAAAAAACAATCGAACTATTTTTTTTTAAAATTTGGGAAAAATTAAAATCTATTTGAAAATTTTTTTATATTTTGGCGACAAAAAAAATTAACACCCCTGAGAATCCATAAATAAAAAAGTATTTGAATCAAAATAACAGATCATCAGTAAATATTAATGATAAACAAGGGTCGGCAACCTTTTAGCTGTGGCGTACCAAACCAATCTACCCATATGATTCAGCGTGCCACACAATAGGACATTTTTGAAACAATTAGATTTCCGAGAAAATGCATAAC
This sequence comes from Trichonephila inaurata madagascariensis, assembly GCA_019973955.1. Taxonomy (NCBI): domain Eukaryota; kingdom Metazoa; phylum Arthropoda; class Arachnida; order Araneae; family Nephilidae; genus Trichonephila; species Trichonephila inaurata. The sequence continues at coordinate 148,161 of BMAV01021135.1, read as the reverse complement.
ATAAAATAAACAGAATAAAATATTAATAGTTCTTCAACACAGAAATTTTTAAAAAAAATTTAAATTGTATCTATATTATGTATTTTTAAACATATTTATTAAGATAAGAAATAGAAAACATAAAATGTAAGTATTTCCCTTCATTATACTTCATAATAGTATTATATTAAATAGAAATTTATTTTAATGCGAACCTAATATTGCACAGCTCTCTACTTTCCTCCAAAATTAAGGGGGTAATTTGTAACTTTTTAAGACGGGGTTCCCGAGCATTCAGTTGTTAAAACCCAATTTTTTTGAGGACTTGAAATATTTCTCATATGAGGGGAAAAAAATTTTTACTTCATAATTTTTGGCCCAAAAACCAAAAACGGGGGGCATCAACTTTCTCTCTTCAAACAATTATAATTCAATAATAATTTAAAAAAAAGGGTGTAAATTTATTTTTTTGAGTTTCCAGATTTTTTTGTAATTCCGTAAATGTCCATATTTGGAGATGTTTGTCAAATAAAAGGGCCCCAAAATTTATCAACTTAAATCCACTCAAAAAATTTACAATTTTTTTTGAATAGTGTAAAAATTTTTCCCGAGAATTGTAAACACATTCCAAATTGCAGACCCCTAATGATAAATTTGAACTGTCATTTAATCAGGAGAATCTTACCATGAAACTCCAGAGGTCACCTTCATCATCGCACATTTTGTTGCGAGGGACAAAGAGTGTACCCCCTTTAAACTCTCTCCCCCAGCACTGTCACCCTTAAAATTGCATCTGTTATCGTGTACAATGCTGCGAATAACCTCTTTGAAAGGCCTTTAAAATGAAACAAATAGCGTAATTTTTCCATATATACACACACAAATTGTTTTAACTAAATTTTTGTAAGCTCAGTTTTCTTTTATGTCACTATCACTTCAAATGTCTAAAGTAACCATAACTGAGAGGTATTCTGGGAAAAGCCAAAGCATAACTTCAGTAAATATCTTTAAGTTATAGCAACATTTATACAGTCCTATTATTTGATGTATATATATTTTTTTTAAAAAAACAAAGTTTCGATTATAAATTTAGTGCCTGACAAAAAAAAAACTAGGTTATTTATAATTCCCTCCAAGGTTTCGGAGCACTTTAGTAAAAAAAAAAAATCAAAGACGAATACATCAAAAAGGAACGCGTGAAAGAATAAAAAAAGTGGAAAAAAGTGAGGAAGGTTTCCGGCAGACAAATCCGGACTGTACGGAGGGTGTTCCAGCACTTTCCAACAGAATTTTCTTAAAATCGTCTAGATTTCACGGATTCATTGTTGTGGAGATTTGATACCATTTGCCAACCTTCACGAAAACATTTGCAGCAATTATTTGAACTAAGCAGTGCTCGCCATAGACAGTTCCATTTGCTGATACCCTCGCGTCCAGTTCACCTTCCGCAATCAGAAACCATACAAACCGCGCATTGTTCCGATCTGAACGCAACCATGAATAAACAGCACGACGTATTTCCTCAACCACGAACAGGTTTCATTATTGCTCATGGTATGCGGTGTTCTCAAGGGATGGCGGTCTGAGATCGATTAATCGAAAAATCGATTTCTCGGGACAAAAAAAATCGATTTTTTAAAAATAGATATGTAGCATTGAATCGATTCAATAAATCGATATTTCATCGTAGAAAATCGACATTCAATTTTTTTCTGTTTTGGTAAAAACCATAAAATTATTTACAATTAGTTGAATGTACTATCTTTAAAATCCTTAATATTACGGTGTTGGCGGTTAAAGGGTTAGTTACTCAAAAACTCGCTAGATGCCTGCAAGCTTAGTTTCCTTCGTCTCTCTTCAATAAATAAAAAAAAAAGTTACGTTTGTAATCTTTGACTTTTTGTATTTGTTGATATTGCGTCATTTGTTTATGCCTTGATTGACTGACTGTCGTAATGTACTGTGATTAGCGAAATAAATATTTATTTTCATGTAGTGTTTGTTACGGAATAATAAGTAATTGAGGGTAAGTAAATCGCTGTAAGTATCGTGGGATCATCTGTTCCTTGTGAGCTCCTTTTTTCGATTGCCGGCAACATCGCAAGTGATGAGCCGAACCACTTGGATCCCATTAGACTTGACAGACTGTTGTTTTTAAAAAGCTTAGATATTAAGCATTGGGAGCTATAAGCTAAATTATCTATTTTCTAAACTTTTTAATGTAACAGATACGTTTAGAAAATAAATATCTTCTTTTATATCTGATCCTTTGATAGGGTACTAAACATAATTGTAATTGTCGAATTCCCTGAACTAAAAAACTCCCTGATTTTACTGATAAGAGATCTTTTATTATGGTATTTTTCTTGTTTTTCATAAAATGGTCTTATATTTTTACATTGTAAATGCAGACTTGAAAAAAAATCGATTCTTTAGAAATCGATCTTTTAGACTTCGATTTTTTGTGAATCGATTTATCAGGTTACGATTCGAATCCATTTAAAAATCGATCTTTTTCGGAAAGCATCGCCATTTCTAGTGTACACCTCATATCTCCTTTTATTTCCCTGTTATGTGGTGCTACTATAGCTGCAATTATTCTGATACAATGGCACGTGTCCATTTTTCATTTGGGCAACCCTTATATATCACACGGTATACAGAAAGGTGATAGTTTAGTTACTGCCACACTCTACTCGACAAGGTGCTATCAACGTTATTGACAGCACGTGTTATCCTTTTCCATGTTATATAAAAACTTGGTCTTTTACCTGTAAACTTGGTCTTGATCTTTTAGTTTTCGTAACCCCATTGCCGTGTTATGTAACAGAACTGCATGAAAGGGTAACAGGTGCTGTCAATAACATTGATAGTACCATTTTATTAGAGCAGCGGGCGCCAAACTTTTTGACCTCACAGACCATTAAATTCATAATTTAAATCCCACGAATCACAAATAAGATTTTTTTAAAGTGTTAAATATATTTATAAAAAAAATGTGATCTAATAGCACATAAAATGTACCTAGTTAATAAAATGAAACTATTAATTGTAACCAAGTTATGAAAGCCTTATTAATAAACCATAATAAGAGAAGCAAAAACTAAAAACAAAGCAATTAAAAAATGGTTTAAATATATCAAACTTTTAACGTTATACATTCCTATTGTGATGGATGTTCCTGTTTACTTGAAATAAGATTATGGATATTTGGATCCAATGTTGTTACTATAAGACGGGGAACTACATTTATATTTCAATCTGAAATCGGTACCGTGTTTTGATGGCTGTGACAGATGAAAAGGCCTTTTCTTATGAATAAGTAGTGGAGAATTGAATCAAAATTTTTATCGTTGTTCACTATGAAAAAGGTATTCACTTTTTATGGAAAGCCAAAACTAAGATCTTCATAAGGATGAATGAAATTTAAATTTCGAAAATTTCGTCGGATGACAAGTCGATGAGGCTTTCTTTTAGATGCATGTTCAAATTATTATCCTGAATTTTCGCTCCAAGCGGATCTATTATCCACATATTACCATATCTGAGATCTTCGTTCTTTGGTTAATAACGAGTGAAAGATTCTGTAAGTGCTGTAAGTGATTCCAAGTGATTTTTAACAAGGATTACTACTTTCTGGACTTATTTAACGTAGCATTATTCTATAAAATGGCATTATTCCACGGAGTAGCGTTTTTTTGATTTTTCACGTATGTTTATGAATTGAATTATGTTTCAATACATCTTAAAACATAACTTAACGTGATGAGTAAGTATATTCCCCATTTTTCTGGGGATAGCGAAATTTTTCCTCGTGGATCACCACTTTGGCGACCGCTGGATTAGAGTGTGGCAGGAAATGGACTATCTCAGGAGTACAATGGGCTCTATGTCATGATGTGTGCTGTGAATAAGAGTTCACATACAGAGCATCTGTAAAATATCTCAATAAAACCTGAATTTTTTCTATATTCTTTCATATCGTCGGCCTAGTTATCAGAATGCGTAACTCCTTCTGGGGAGCTAATTTGATATAGGAGTTCTATGCGCCAAGTTGTTGTTTATGTTCGCCAAGATGGGCGATAACATTACAGTATGGTTACCTTGATATTTTTATCGTGTGGTAATGTGGTTGCCATGGAGATAACGTATATGTTTGGCGCGATTAAGAAATCGTTCCAGCGATAGGCGCGTCCTACACTTATATCTTATTTCCTTTGTGGAGTTACGCATTCTGATAACTAGGCCGACGATATGTCATTTGCTGTACTCGTCTAAGTTTTTTTTTTATTACAGTGCTCCAAAATTTTGGAGGGAATTATGAATTACCTTGTAGAATCACAAAATTTTTACACCATTGACGGGATTTACTGTTATTTAAGAAATCAAGCTCATCTCTTATGTGTCCAATTTAAATATAATTATTAACAAACTAATTGTAAATATACTTACGACATAAATCTTTTGCACTTAATGGCCCTGAAAGGGAAAAAAAAGGGAACATATATTTCTTTGAAGCATGAACAATCACAAAGTTACAGTAATAATTCGCTATAAAGTAAATGTGTCTTTTAAGAAAAATGACACCTAAATGAAATATTTATTTGTACTTTTTTTAAATCTCAACTGAACCCAATTGTATACATAGAATTATTAAGAATTGTTATTAATCACTCCATCTCTCTCAAAAGTATTTCTGCAGTATTATAGCAAGTTTACTTCCAAAATACTCAAAAGCGATCAAAATTCGCGATTGGTGCTGTTAGTAATACCAGAAGTAAAAGCGCTTTATATGAAGATTCTGCCCGATGGTTCCAGATCATATGAGGAATGCAGACACTGCCCAGGCACGCAACTAGATCCAAACATCTTTTTAGCTGTCCTTCCATTGTTGGTGCCCTTTTTAAAATAGACAATGACTGCAGCATGGAAATTCTGTACTCGGATCGTGCCATGGATATTGCCACAGCAGTGATTCACGCCATTGGCAATATTTGACTAGATCCTTATGTTTTATTATTACAACTGCCCTTTGTCATACACGACAACAACAACAACAACAACTGACCAACTTGACTTTTCATCCTTCTTGTTAAAAGAAACAGCTACAAAAAGACATTACAAAGTGCTAAACTCCATACCCGAAGATGGGACAGTTCCAAGTTTCCGTGTCACTAAATGTTCCAAGATCACCCACAAATCTTGTCTTAGTTGTAACTCTGAAATCGAGCCCTGAACCGCAGCAAAGCCTAGCACCACGGAGCTTAAGCCCAGTGAAGAGCTTACTCACTCTTAAATCCTACTCCAAGTCAGATATACGTATACTAAATGCATACATCAAATAAACTAACCATCTCAACTAGAGGCTGCCCATAATGTCAACGACGCTCAAGGGATGCACTTCAATTGCAGTATAGGCTGGTAAAGTAACCTTCCCTAAATATCTCTCAGACAGTATCTCAACTTGAAAAAGACCTTGCTTTAAAGGAAGGGTGTATGTGGCGCCCTCTTAACGGTTAAAAATGATTGAAGTAAGAGCAACTGAAAACACCGACTAAGAATTCTTTTTCTGCATGGTGGTAAAAAAGGCAAGAAGGGGTATAGGTATGTCTATGGACAGATATGCATCGGTGGTTCAAATCATCAAGCCATCAACAGTTTAAAGCTTGATCTCAAAGTACCATCAGAAAGTGATATAATCTCCTTTTTCTGACTAGAATCATAATATTATTACAGAGAGTGAATATTTACATTTAAAATTAATCGTCGTCTATCGGATATAAAATAACTGGTCCTATTAAAAAAAACCGAGTCAATTTCGAAAATAATCACCACTGATAAGATATCCTTCGAAATGGGAAAGAGATACCAACACGGAAAGAATTCCAAGTGTCAAGTGAGTGAATGTTTAAGTCTTTTTATAAAGTAACACGGTGTCTATTTTGAACTATGGTCAAGTTATTAGGAAGATACCTCCTACACCTCCTCTTGGACTGATCTATGGCAAATTTTACGTACATCAGCCCTTCTACACGTCGAATCTTCAGTGGTACTAGGTCTCGAACTCATGGCACGCCGGGCACAAGCTCATGACCATAATCCCTATGGTACCAGTGGCCCAATTCTAAGCGTCAAGTGCTTTATTAATTTAGCCAGCGTTAGCTTTTGATGCGCTGCTTGAATAAATATACTTTGCAGTGATATATAGCCCATTATTTTAAAATTCAACTTCCTCCAAGTGGTGTATAAGAATTGTTCCTTAGTTCTTCAGGAATCTATTGCACCTATTCACGTAAATTAAACAAAAATTATTAACAAATGGGTCCACACAGCCAGTATAAACTCGTGCATTTAATAAACCATCCCCCAAATTCTCAATACACCCCTTATAACAAAATCCAATTCCAGAATCTTAAGAGTATCCGAACACATAAGATTTTCAGTTACCCTCAACAAACCTCGGATTACCCAAAAGCAGATCCAATCACCGCACTGCCATTTCCCAAGATGAAAAGAACGAAATTCCATCCCCCCTCCTCAATATCAACTTAAGCATATCGCCCACACTCCCCAGGGATGTTTACGAGAAATTATCGAGTTCGAATTTAATTATGATACCTCCCTCCCGATTCCATGTTGTTTTAATCTCGCCAAATTTTTAGGAAGCGGCGTGGAATTCTTCAAGGAGATCCCAAATCCTCTTTGGCGCCCGTTGTGTTCCTTAATCAGAGCGCACAGGTCGCGCCCATCGTGCGTTTGGGGAAAATGGAATAAATATTTCCCTTTCTCACACATGCAGAGATATCTGTCCGGCAGTTTCCGGGAGTGGTTAATGATTTATTCCTGAATTAAATCGAATTATTTAATTAATTTAATATTTTATGATTTAGGGAGAGCATCGAAGTTATCCGAGGAGGAGATTTAGAACTTTAAAGTTTGGTCAGTGATTTGAAGAGGTGATTTTAAGTTTGTTTTGGATCTTGATTGAAAACTAAAAACTTGTTTTCTGTACAAGATTTACTATAATGTACATTTATAATCTTCTACAAATGTAATGGTATATCCTCAACAAACAATTTTGCTTACAAATTTCAGTTGCATGTAGAAATTTTAGAAGAACTTTTTTAAAGAAATTAAGTATCATTTAAATTCTAAGAAAGTTTACTGGAATTCAAAAAATATGATACACAAAAGAAAAGAAAGAAAAGGATTTATATATATATATATATATATATATATATATATATATATATATATATATATATATGTGAGGTCTGGAAAAGTTTAGTTTCAAAATTAAGTAAATAATAAATAAAAATAGACGAACTCATTTACTATCGCGTAGGGATTTGAGGAGTAAATAAGTCTTTTTAAAGGTAGAGCAAGCGTTGACGAAAGAGAGAGCATAAGCGAAAGACTAGCTAGTGACTCCTCCCTGCGATGTTGTCTTTTGTTCACCCGGTTGGGCTGAGGGGGCATGTTGGCTTTAATATGTTTGAAGAACAATAAAGAAGTTATTTTAGAGATAATGCTCTCTTCATTTTACAAGCAGGCCTAGAGCCTGACATATATATATACCCACTAGAATACAAAATTTAAGCAACATTCCCATTGGGCTCTAATTCCAAAAAAATCAACTAGGTTACATGAAGTTCTCACTACAGATGTCTAATGTAGCATTTACAAGTGGATAAAAGCAGAGAGCAAAAAAATTTAAAAAAGAAACTGAACAGTACACATACATTATGGAAGAAAGCGGATGAAAATGTTTTATTAATAGAATGGTTAAGTAAAAGTCATATTTTCCGGTTATGATAAAGAGCAACAAACTAAAGTTCCTTAGTAAAGAGAACATGACCTCCCTTAACACTAGAACGTCCGAGATTTCGATTACCCTTAAACGTCCACCAGTGTCATTTTGACACCGCGACATAAAATATATCAAATAATTGCTTTAACTAAATAATTGCAAGTACAGTAGAGTTTGGTTTTAAGACTTTTTAATATTATTTCATGTAATTAACATATTTTATGACCCTTTATATATAAGAGACTGACGTTCACGTTATGTTTCGCGAAGCTTGTTGGACCACTGCTTTGTCGCAAAACATTTCGAGTCGCAAATCTCGCAAGACCATTACTATTAAGGGGTATCCATTCTGTGCCATCCCTAGCGAGATATATATATATATCAGGATTTACTGGAATATAATCAATTATATCCTTCAGATTCTTCGCACAGTCACTTTCACTCAATCTTAAGTCTTCATCGGAATCTAAATTAGAGCCGATTATATATATATAATTCTAAAAAACCTCTCGCAATAAATTAGCAATTTCATCAGGGCTTAGACCTTTTTTACAAGCCATCGTTTCAGGGTGTCTGCTCTGCTCAAAGTTCGAAAATGGAATGATTTTTTTTTCTATGAGCAAATAACCAAATGCTATGTAACGACACAGCAATTTTAGAAAAATATGATTCGTTTCCGCTGTTAACCCAATAACACTGCATTAAAGGTCAAATAAATGTGTAATAGTACTTTGGGAAGTTTATTTTACTAATAGTAATGATGAGCGACAGCTATTTATGATGATAAATTGCATTGGTGTCGAAATGACACCAGCGGATGTTCTAGGTATTTTTAGTTGTAAAATTTCTCCTAATTAACCTAGAACCACAAAACTTTTACTGTGTAATTACCCTGGAAAATAATTAAGAGTCACGAAGAATTTTCAAATTCCCTGCACACCGATGGACGTTCTAGTGTTAACTGCAGTGGTTGTGTGACACCGTCTGTTCATAAGGAATGCCAAAATTATTCAGCAGTTCAACATGTTTGAGTTGCTGTTCATTCATGAGCATTTGTTTCAGCTATCTGGTGTCCTCCGGAGGATAAGATATTGCTACCTGTTGACTACCCAAAACATCTAACATATCTTCGAGGGTATTTAAATCAGAAGAGCATGCTGGCTAATCTATTCTGCAGATATATCCACTTTCTAGAATAGCAGAGATCCTGTGTGGACGTGCATTATATACCACAAAAATAAAATCTGGATCAACGGCACCTTGGAATAGAAGCACGAGTGGTAAAAAGTTTTAACGCCTCAACAATCTCCAGTAAGTGAGACGCTATCCAAAATATGAATCTTTGTTCATACATTCAACATAATGCCTCCCCACACAAGCACTCTATGACTATTACAAGTGTCTTTCCCTAATGTTAGTGGGATGAAACCGCTCACGCGCGCGCGCGGGTTCCTAGCTCCCTCCATATCAACTGGCGCTGATAAATCGTTGTTCAGACTGAAACGATTGTCATCCTAAAAGAGGACACGACTCCATTGCTGATATGTCCAGTCTGTAAACAGTGTCACAGATGGGCTACAGATAGTGGCACACAACGTTCAGGAAGACGGGTGATCACCCTTATGCAGGCGTCTAGTCACAGTAAACCGTAATTCCCATATTCCAGCTACCGTACATAGCCGTTGAGCTATGTTACCCGATGTCTGGTTCCGGTCTCTTTTCTTGCAGAACGATACACCAGTCATTGTTTGCTGTTGTTTTTCTTAGCTGAGCATCGCTAACCTTTCTTACAGCTGTGCTTGTCATTTGGAAAACTTTCAAAAGCTCTTGAATCTAAGCTTCTGTTAATTCCAAACACTTGTGCAATACTCTTCTAACTACAACTAACTTCTTCGAGCTTGCCAATCATACTACCACGTATGAAGGCGAATCCCTTTGTGGTTATTATGAACGTTTGATTTCACTTCCTCTTGCAGGGAACATCTGTGTGGTAGTGTTTTCCTCCTGATTTTTTAAGTTGCATTCGCACAAAGGATCCGTTTTAGGATCTGGCATAAAATTACAGAAAGCACGATGAATTTTCGCTCTTACTTGAAAACACTGGAATATTTTCTGATATTTCTCTCTCAAAACTGAAAAATTTTCCGTTAAAAATCTCAAAAGTAAAATTTCGAAGTGCAAGGAAAACGAAAAATGCCTGTTCAGGTGTCGACTTCGTCGTCTAACCACAGTTTAAAATTATTGTTAATAAGACTAAGTTAGATGAAGTGAAGAGTTAGTCGGTTAAAGTGTAGTATATGGGGGCACTTGGCGCAGTCCTTTTTTTAGGTGACTAAAAGTGTTCTCCAAGATACTTTTTTCGGAATTATTTATTTATTTTAGAATGAATTCGATATCTCACCATGACATTTAGATAAAAATCGCCAAATCCGAAGAAAAATCATCAAATCAAAAAGTGCCTCCCCATAATAAACTTGAGCCGAGTTAGTTAATATGCACACAATCAATACGTGTTCACAAATATAATTCAATTAATAATTTTCAGTCAGTTTGGCTAATAATGAGATTGTAGATCATAAGCAACCCGTTATTTTGGACATCTACACAACGGATTTTATTTAAATATTTTTTATCTATCATAATTTTAAACCCCAGTATTACAGTATTACTTATCTTTACCCTAACAAAAAGTGCCCAACTTACTTCTGGTGAAATGGTATCGGCTGTAACATCTCTGCCATGGAGGATCTCCAGTCGTCATATTGAGATCTGCAAATAAATATACAAACAAATCAAAATAAAATAAATAACATTACAAAAAATATGAGATGGAGAGATACGAAAAAAAAATGCAGTACGTATTACAAAAGAGAGTTTTAACTTATTTTTTCTTCTTGAATGTCCTGTAATAGTTCAAGCAAGATCTTCAAACTTATAATGCATTATAGTGGTCATTCAAACTCTTATGTTGAGGACTGTACTGTAATGTTAGGGAACAAAACACGGAAGTAGAAATTCTTTCTTCATTAAAAAAAACGCCACTTCTCAACAATAATATTATAATTCTGACTTTCCTATCCTATAATAGGTAGCGAAATTTATTATTCTGCTTATTTTTACGTGAGTCCATTATCCGTTTTTTCTGGTACAAAATATGGGTACTGTAACGTTTTCTGCTTCGCAGCTGCAAAATCAGCGTCCCATAGCACTACATTATTCATGTCCACACATGCGCCCCTAAAATACTGCGAGGTCATTTCTTCTGACAACGCACCGACAACCGATGGCCGTGAGAAAACAACACTTCCTTCGCGCCGAAATCCCGAGTTTTTGTGAGGTGTAAAAAGCTACCGCTCCACCGTAAGTGTGTAAGAGACATTCCGCTTTCAAATACTGTAAAAAAAGAGGTTGTATTTGTCTCCTTCCCCACAAATAACATATTCTGTAGAATAGAAATGGTCAATTGGTCAAAATTTGAATAACTTGTAACAAACTGTACATATTGTAATTAATAGCTGTCGACGAAATAAATCAATCAGTTAATTTCTTAACTCTCACGCTATCCATCAATTTTCCCTCTCATGTTCGAACACAATAATAATAAAAATGAGTACTTAACGTATTATGCCGTCAACCCATTTCGCCAAATCAAAAGACATCGCCGCTTAAAAAATTCCACTGAATGCTGAGATCGTTATTATTGATAACAATCGGTAACAATGATGGATGTTTTTAGATCTGATGTGGCCGTAACATTTTTTAGGGCGCTTTACATGTTTAAAAAGCAATGATAAATTTACGAATAAACAATTATTAAAAATTTCGTATTATTTTTATAGATATGAGACATAACTGATATTTCTCGTACTGTGTTTAAATTCCAATAAATTTCAAACATGTAGTGTCTTAAGAGTTATTGGAATTTTTGTTTGGCTTTGTCATTTTTTCCAGCTCTGTGTGTATAAATACATATACGGAAATTACTCCAGACTCTGTTTGCTTCTCTGCTGACAGGACATTAAGACCAGAAAGATCCTCCAAAGGAAAAAATTGTATACTCTTTCAATAAAGGTAAATGAATGAAATGAATGGCCTTGGCGACAAATTTAATCACCAAATTTCTTGACCAAAGTATAAGTACCTGAAAAATTCTAGAGAGGGTTGTGATAATTATTTCACGAGAAAACTCTAGAACAATTAACCATTTTTTATAATTTTATTGAAGTAAGGTTGTCTTAGACAAAAAAACCCCTCTAAATTTGGATCAAAATATTAGCAAATAAATGTTTTCTACTACGAACATGATAAAATAAATTTCACTCAAAACTAGCTGATGTGCACCTATAATAACCTAATTTTGTATGCATCTGCTAGAGCTAATCCCAATATAGATGACTCGGTAAAAAAAGTAGTAATTCAAAAGCCACATTAAGTAAATATTGAGCGTTTAACAATTGCTTTGTATTAAATGATCCAAGTTGCTTTATTATTTTATATCTAACCTAATTGATTGAATTTGTAAAAAATTCATTAACAATAAAACCTAAGTTTGTACTTTCGTCTTATTTATAATATTACTTTTAAATTTCGACTGCATAGACTTGCATTAAAAAATGTGCTACATTTGCATAAAGATCCCATTATAAGTTTATAAGTAACCTTTCCTCGCTTCTGCATATTTGTTTGTGGAAAAAGTTGTAAGTGGCACGCATAATTATTTTTTATCAAATAGTGGCACTCTTCCCAAAAAGGCTGGCCACCCCTGTCCTAGAAACTCCAACAAGGTCCTTTTATTTCTAACCTATATAAAACGATGCAGTGAAGAAACATTGGATCAAAACATTTGACAGCGACTGTGTGTTTTATTTGCCTTATGCGAAATTTCCATAACTGCGTTTGATATTTTGTGATTTTCTGAATTTTTACGATTGGATTTATTACAGAGCTTCAGTTAACTATTGTTTGTTCAAAGAGAAAATTCTGGTGTAATTATGAGACAGAGTTCGAAACATGCTTGTTGACTGCGCGTGGACTTTTCCTACATTTGAAAGATGCTCTATTACGTAACGATATGCATAGGATTTTTTAATTGATTGCCCAGTGTTGCGAGCATGAAGAAATAGCTTTAAACACGGGAGTTGACATACCTTATACTGTTTAAATTTGAAAAGTAGTTAGGTACGACAAAGGAGTGCAGTGAAAATAAATTTGTGGTGGCTAAAAAGTAAAATATAAATAAGATAAAACTATTTATACAATTTAAAACTATGTACATGTACATTGAATGATAATCACCGTAAGTTTTTTTTAAGTACCTCGCAATAAAAAAAACAGATATAAAGCACAAATATTTTCTTTTCCGTCATCGGATCGTCAAAACATACTTTTCTGGACAGTAACCAAATGTAAGAAATGAATGAGCTGTTGTCTCGTGGCAGAGAGAGAAAAAAAAGGGAGTGTCCATATCTACTTTCTGGCAGGGCAACATTTGAAGTAGTTCGTTTATTTTAAAAAACGAAAAAGAAACATATTTTAAATGTCTAGCGTTCCGACTCCACCACCCTTTTTGCTTCATTTTTGCTTAATTAAATGTAACTATACCCGCTCATTATATTCGTTTATTTTGCTTATTAACTTATTTATTTATTGTTTTGTTTAATTTAATTTTCATGCATTGATTCAACTCTTTCATTAATATTAAATTTTGCCTATTTCTTCCCTATATCATTTTTGCCATTCATATGAGAAGCAATAAACCTTTAAACAATTTCTACAATTTGTATTAAAAGTATTATTAAAGAAGAATTAATTTATAAAAAAGAATAAGATATCTATCGTTAATGTCATTTATAGATATTAATGATATAATAAATGTTTTTTTAGAAAATTGTGAAAACTTTGTTTTAAATAGTTTCAAAATTTAAACACTTTTATTCATTTAATTCTTCAGAAATTATATAAATATAAGTTTGCATTTCTTACGAAAAAAAATTTAATAATGACTTTTGTCGATATAGATTTATTGATTATCCGATTATTTTTGATAAAAAAAATCGAGAAATTATACTTAAAATTACTTTTATGGTTACTTAAACCTTATTAAAACTAACAATAACCAATTTATGCCTGGATACAACTAAAGAAACTGTAGATCAAAAATTAAATAGTAATAATTTTGATAATTAGGGATGGGGGGTTTGAATTGTAATATTATTAAAGCTCCATTTAGGAACAATAACGTTCATATATCAATTTATAGGAATATAACATTTTAACTATTTATACAACGTGATACTTATTTAGTTAATAAAGATAATGTTTAAAAATTATATGGTACTGCTTCGAATATGATTACGAAACTAAATGTCTTCAAATTTACATTCATGTTAAGTTAAAAAAGTTACTTTTCACAATTATTTATATCTTAATATTTATCATTTATTTCACTTAATATTAGATGTCACAACATCAGTTAACTTATTTTGATACTACCCGAATTAATTAAAATTTATTAATTTTAGTTTTTACACTTTTCCTTTTTAATATTTAAAATCTATATATTTTAAATATTTTCTTTTTACTGAAACGCTATTTTGAGAATACTTTTAGTTTCGTTCTTTATTGTGGAGTAAGTAGAATTTTAATACACTCTGTTTTGATTTTTTTAGTAAATTAATTTTAATACTTTTAAACACATTACATTTTTTGTAAGTACACAGATTACTTGTTGATACTATATGATTATGAGGACTCAAATGTTTACGAATTAATTTTACTATTAAACATTTTCAAACATTGTTTCGAATTTTAGTTTCTGTTCAGAAATCTTTTCAACTCACTAATAAAAACAAATAAAAAGGAAGGTTGGCGCCTCAAAGCTAAGTTTAATTCTTCAATCTTAGCCATAATCCTAAAGGTTTGCTAATGTGACGTCTTAAGGCATGGGCCAATTGGGCCCGGGCCCAGGGCCTCGCCCTCGGTGGGGGCCACGTTTCGTTCTCAACTCTGTCTTAATAAGATCATGATCCAAATAATTTTAATGGCCAAATATTGTTACCGGACATATTTTGCGAAAAACAAGGAATTTCAAACTGCATGTCAACTGGCAAAAGTGGTAAGACTCATCAGTAGCGCACACAGGAATTTTTCAAGGGGGTCCGGGGTTGAAAGTTCACCATTTTTGTATCATGCTATTTTTGATTTTGTCGATTTTCAGGAATAAAACATAGTAAAAAACTAATTATTGAATAAATAATTAGCATTAATTAATAAAACTAATTATTAATAACAAATATTTAATTAAATTTTACGTATTATATACTTAGAATTATAACCAATCGGAAAAAAATCAAGGGCTTTGGGGGTCGGACCTCGGACCCTCCTATGTGCTCACTGGACTGAATTATTATGTAATGACCATTGTCCATATCTAGGCCTGGACCTAATACCATAAGCAATCATTTAACTCATTCAGTCGAAATGTAGTCATCGGTCGAGGTGGTTTGTGCCTAGGTTTTTGAGATTGTGAGTCGCGTGCACATTTATTTGTTTCAAATTACTGTTTGGACGAGTTTTTGATAATGCGTGCTTCTGTGTGTGTGTGTCTAATTCTAAAGATCTCTGGTAAGGCCTACTTCTGCATCGAGACCCAGGACCTCAAAAAGATTTCTCTGGGTCCAGGGCCTCAACAAAAGACGTCCTAAATGTGAACTGCAGTTCACATTACTTTTCCCTGTACTATCTTGCTATTTTCTTGCTTCTACTTTAAGTTAGATATAGAAATTATCTCGTATATTCATTATTAATAAAATTCATCAAAATAGTTCAAATTAATGAAATAAAAAAGAAAAATCAGTTGAAACAAAATACAAGAATGGAGCCCGGCGAGTCAAAGTGCATTAGTTGGATTGAGGTCTGAATTAGAAGAGTTTAAGTAGTTAATGGCACCATATTTAGGTAGAAAACGCAATGGCTGACGAATATGGAAATATTAAAAAAACAAAAGAATAAAATAAATAAAATTTCAATATAAATATATTTTAAGCCAATAAAAATATTAATAAAAGTAGTAATAATTAAAGTAAGTCAAATATCAAAGTATTACTAAGCAAATATTTTTATAAAAGAATAAAAGAAACGAGAGACAATCAAAATAATTGTGGAACCATCATCAACTCTAATCGCAGTCTCAAATACACAAAAAGAAATGGGTTGCATTAATATACTCATCAAAAACTAGAAATGACTCGACTGGAAATGTGATAAATTGATTTATATATCAATAAAAAACTATTTTATGAAAAATTATAGTCAAAAAACATTATTACAGCATTCATCAAAAATTTTATTACATAAAATAATTATTTTCATAACCGACCACTGGAATGACAAAAAAGATGTTTTCACACTAATTTTTAAACATTAAACGTTTAAAACACGTTGTATTTGCAAAAGAGAAATGCAAAAATCAAATTTATAAAAATCATGTCTGGAGAAGCAATTAATATAAATATAAGCAATTAAAAATAGTCTTATTAAATTTATAATGTAATATTTCTTATAAAGTAAAAAATAACATTGTTCGAGAAAAGCGATGAAGAACGCAATAGTGATTGTTGTCACTCCTAATATTCTCAACATTTTCTGTCGAATAATATTTAATATTTGTCTTGTATTTAATATTCATTCTCTGAATCTGGCAACAGAATTTTAGTTAAGTAAGATCATGGAATATTCTAAGTAGTTTACGTTTTAAACTAAGAAAAGAACTGTGTGTATAATACTTTATGTTTACGGAGCGTGTGCTCAAATAATTCGTTCTTTCATGTATATAGCTTCATTAATTCATAAGTATAAATAGCCACATTTATTCTGCGTGTTGAAGAAAAATAAAAGATATTGAAATCGAAACTTTCTCGAGTCACAACAGTGATAATATATAATGACAAAATAATTAGAAATAAATAAAGTTATGGTACTAAAAGGTATAAGAAAAACTTAGTTCATTGAAACGTAATCTTTTTTCATGAATAAAAGGAGAAATTTTGACTGAAACACGCGTACAGAAGTAATATGAAAATGTAATTGTATATTTTCGTGTCTTTTCTGTAACAGATTTCCCCGCATGAGCGAAACCAAAAAAGGTTTATCACATGCTAACATCCGGTGAACATCTCAACTACCAAATCACTTAAAAATAACAAATGATACATTGTACGCATGAGAAAATAAATAACTTGTTCTTTCTTGTTATCGTAAGAACATCAAGTGTGTTTTAAGAGTCCAGCTTTTATGTTCCTCTACATCAGGGGTGGAGAAACTTTATGGACCAACGTGCCATTTTTTCTAAATAAGTGTTTAATGAGGTACAGACGTGCCGTCAAATAATTGACTTGTGATTATTGGGAAAGTAATAAAACTAAATACTAAGAACACACACACAAAACTCCTTATTTATAACGAAAAAATACCTTTTGCACTGTATATTTGTAAATGTTTTAGTTATACGTGTAATACAAATTAAAGTAACATTAGTGTGAGTTCAGTTGTTGCAGTTTGAATAACAAATAACTTATATTAGGATTGTAAGATGTTACTTTTAGTAGAATGCATGCTCAATGGGCTCAATTCATGAAGTCACATGATAAAAACAAACACGTGTTTTCAATTGAATTCAAAATAAACATTAAACTAATTGTACTTGTTGTTCTATTAGTAAAACCCAGATAAAATTTCAAATTTCATATTTGGGTAAAGATGTTTAAATGTTAGGGAAAAAAATTTCTTCAAAAAGATTTTTTTAAATTAAAAAAAATCATATTTTATGTTTATACTTTTAAATAAAATGCATTTTGTATACATATATACTTTTTGAGAGAAAGTTTTTGCAAAGAGCAAAACTTGGCAACACCGGAGCGCGTGAACTGGTTAGCTGGAAACACTAGATAGTTTGTATCGTGTGACTATGACGTCGCATGAGTTTTTTAATTGATTGGCTAGAATCACGTGGCTTTCACTATCATGTGACTATGACGTCACATGAATTGAGCTCATTGGAGTCATATGCCAATAGGTTTTTAAGCAATTAATTGCTTGTGCTGTGGTTCACTTTTTTGACCAGAGGATTTGCGATGTGTTTCAAAATGCCGTTTTACAGACGATGTTCTGCATACCATTATTCCAGAACATAAAACACACGCCACTTTGGCGCCTTTACTATATATATATATATATATATATATATATATATATATATATATATATATATATATATATTTATATATATTATATATATATCATATTATATATAAAAAATTCCATATTTTAGATTCACCAAATTTGAAATTATTTTACACCCTTCCTTATTATTTTGCTGAATTAGCCATGTTAAATAACACTTAAAAATCATTCATATAACGCAAATAAACTTTAAAATACAGTTGCTTCAATGAAATTGACTGTATTATGCGTATACAAACTTTCTATCATAAGCAATTGTACTCCACGACGTAACTAAAGCAAGACAATAACAAACCAGTGTGCTCCCCCCTGCCTAGCGACCGATCTCTCCCGTTTGTTCGCAATAATTTATAGTGAACTTGACTATTTTGAAATAAAATGCAAACCATTTTGATAGCTGGTGTGCCCAAAATATTATGTAGCGTGCCATTCATGGCATGCGTGCTAATGGTTCGCCATCCCTGTGCTCAACATATTAGGTTTATTTTTTAAAAGTAAACACAAGAAAAGTACTTATTGTTCTAATTGCATTAATTATGGTACAATTTGGCAATGAACTAGTTATTCGACTACGTTATTGTGAATAGTTTTATTCTCTTCTCTGCTTGACATTTAAACGACATCCAGTGAAAACTCACAATTTTAAATTTATTAGATAGTAAGAATGACCAGATCAGAGGTCTATAACCTGCGTTCTGTGGAACCCTTGGAATCCCTGGAACTTTAACAGGGGTTCAACAAATGATCACTATTTGCTGAATCAAAGCATCAAAATTTTAGCAAAATTTTAATTTTAGTAAAAGATAGAAGCAAACTGTCTTGAAGAGAATTCAAACAAGTAATATAAAAAAAAAATTAAGTCAATTCCTACTTAGATCAACAAAGAAAATTTTTATTTTAGCTACTTTTTACTAAATAGTTACAATTAATATAAACATGTACATATATAGGACAGAATCATAACATTAAGTGGTAATTAATTTTATTAATTATCATTAAAGTATCGTATTGTCATATAAAACAATCATGTCTATAAAATTTCAGTTCAACTGTGCTTTCAGTGCTTTAAAACGTGAGAAAAAAACCTTTTCAAGTTTTGACAACAAGTCGCCAAAAGGATCTCCAAGTCACCAACGTGATTGTGTATTTGTAATTCTTTAAATAATTAGTTTTAATCAATTTTTACTGATTATAATTAAATTGTATTGTTATCCAAAATAATCATGTACATAAAATTTCAGCTCAATTGAGCGCTTTAAAATGTATATAATTAACCACTGAAAATTCCACTAAGATAAATAAATAAATAAATATAGAGAGAGTGTGAGTTAATAGTAGGAATTGAAAAATTAATGCTCTATGCATACAATAAAAACCTAAATTTCGTAAAAGTCACGCACCTCAAGCATGAATGGATATATCAGAAGGGTTGCCAATGAAGAAAGAACAACTAATCAACATTATCAACAGGTTCGATTTTAATCAACCTAAAATCATGATTATTTTGAAAAATTGACATTTTTTAGGATTTTATTTTATATTCTATCTTATTAGCTTTATAAATATACCAAGTTTTTTATTTTCCGTTCACTAGAACAAAAACTACAAGAATTTTAGTAAAAGAAGATGTCATAACTTTTCATAAGATGTCAAACTTTAACCCTTTATCTACCGCATTATATGATTTACAGCATTTTTTTTCCTGCAATATTTTTTTTTGAATTACTACATTGAAAATGAAGGGATATTCATAAGCAAAATACTCCACTTTGGGAAATTCAAACCGTTAGAGCAAAGAATTAATTAAACATATTCAACTGTAAAATTAATTATATACACTGTTCATTTAAAATAAATAATCAAATCGTTTTCTAAGGTCTTCATTAACATACAAAAATAATGAGACACTTAAATTTTGACATTAACTATTTTTTTGGGACAAAAATGATAATCTTCACCATCCGCTGAAAACGCAATTTCTGCTATAAAACTATTCACCTTCCCTGCTAAAATACTCATCATAGAACCCGTGATGGCATATATCTTGGAAGAGTGGATTTCAAAGAATATTTCTGCTAAGTATCGTTAAAATATTCGTAAAAATGGTTATTGTATGTAATTTTAAAGTGAGTGGTACTTATAAGTACCGTCGGTAGATAAAGGGTTATAAAATCCGTTTTACTCGAAATGTGTCTTTTTCGAAAAGTTGAAACGGGGACAGCGATTGCTCAAAAAGTTTTTAAAATGATTTGCTGACATTTTTTGTGTATGTTCTGTATAACAGTAGAAGTCAGATGTATCAATCACTGTTTTATTACAAAATTTACAGTTCTTTATGTGAATATAATCACTGTTTTTTACGCAATTTCATATAATAACTAAAAGTGCTCTAGTTTTTGTAAAAATTAAAATATCTCTTATCTTAAAGGTCATTTGAAAAAGGAATAGCGAAGTAATGCATCAAAACTGAAAAATTGAGAATTGGTTCATTTACTATTTGTACAGATGTAATTTTTTGTCAATTTTTATCCATTTTAGAAGTCATAGTTTATTTTCTCTTCTTAATTCTAGCCTTTTTTTTTCTTGAAATGAAAATAAATCTAAATAGATCTAAAAACCACAAAATTCTCCATATCTCTATTTTTTTTAAAAAAAAAAATTTGTCGCAAGTAGTTCGATACCTTAAAGCCTAAATTTAAGCAGGAACAGCTCCTATTTAGCATGCAAATTTGCAGAATACACAAAAGGTTCTCCCACAATTTTAAATATTTTAATGCCATTCTGAACAATATATTTAAGCGAAGAATATTTCTAAATAGTATGTGGCAACAAAAAGCAAAATATAGAATCAAATTAACGTAGAATATGAAATGGGACTGCAGATTGCTTCAATAAACCTAGACTTCGATAGTTAGTGTAACAAAATGTAACAATATATCCCAGTTAGCAAATATAATGTAGTGGTAGAAGACACCCAAAGCACGAATTAATGAGTAAATTACATTAATATTATGTTAAAAATTTTCAATGCAAATTACAGTGCTTTTTTAACTGTCTATTTAACTTACCCATTATATGTTGATCTACTTTAACCCTGCGGTGGCACTGAGAAACTCGTTGCCAGACAGCGTAATTTTTTGAATTTTATTTTCTTAAGGACTGTTTTAAATGTCCTTATAGGTCATGAAATTGAGTATGGCTCAAATAAGATGTATGGGGTAAAAACAAGCACTACAATATATTTTTATCACTAGAATTGTGACTAGCATTTTTATAAAAACTGATTAAAAATTATCTATATTCATGTAAAAGTATAATTAAAAATAATAATTCCAAACACGAAAAAACTATAGGAATATCCCTCTGATAGACGGTGATAAATAAGAAATATTGCACATATCGTGAGTTGTGAAAAAAATCGCCAAGTACCGCTACATGAACCACTCACTGGGTAGAGTCCAACTGAAGATGTCAAGGCAGCCCGCCCCCAAAAATCACACCACAGCGTTTTCTACAGGCATCAAAGCAAATCAATTCCGGTAAGAGGGTTAAATAATATTTTAAAATATATTCTTCTAAGTGTTTTTTTTTGGATGGTGCTCCCCGGAAACACTGTACAGTTAGTTTCAAGGATTCCGTGAGAAAGTTTCAAGACCAATGCATCATACTATCAAAAGAGTAAACATATTTTTAAAACTTCATTCTTCTAAATTAATTACACGTGTATATATGGAAAATTTATTTGTGTTGGATTCGAAATATAACTTTTATTAGTATATTAAAAACAATATTTCTCTTTTTGGAAAAAAATTAGAAGGAATAAATATTTCAATGCAATCATAATTATTCATAATGATGATTTATATAAGTATTTCAAGGAATACTAATAAATTTATCCTCAATGTGCCCAGTGGCTGAACGGAAATATGGTGGCTTCCACGAGTGCTGAGTGGCTTCCATGCCACAGGTGCGGGGCTCAAATCCCGGTCTGAGAAAGGTCGACTCAGCCTTTCATCCCTTCAGTGGCTCGATAAATGAGTACCAAACTTGCTTGGGAACTGAACACTGGGGTTTCGTGTCACTCTAACCACTTGACCGAAACATTTTGAGCATACACCCCATTGCCTAAAATCACGTAAGTTGAGATGGGCACTGTAGGCTTTGGCCCTTATGGGCTGTTGCGCCACTGAGTTCACTCCATTCCCTCAATATAAATGCTTTATTATTAACCCATTGCAAAATTTAATACTTGAGAAAGATAAAATGAAATTAAAATTTTCTTGCAAACTTATATTCGCAGGTTTTGAGTGAGTGTGTGAGTTGTATTAACGTCGCACACACAGAAGCAACAGGAGGGCTATTGGCGACGGACCTCGTAATTTTGAGCCTCGATCAAGTGACGAGAATGACACCTGAGCTGGCAACCCATCCAAACTACCACACCAACAGGAGGACTTCGAGCCACGACAGATTTAACGTGCATCAGCCCGACAGGTCTTTAGTGGCACCAGGAGTAGAACTTACAACATATCGACCACGAGTTCGTGACCATAACCAATAAGCTACCGTGGGTACTCACAGTTTTCGAAGATGAAGTTTCTATTTTTGTAAAAAAAAAAATCAAAATTTGCACAAAAACTAGAAGGGCTGTTATTTAACTTACACTTATTCGACATGATAAAGATTCTATTACAGCTCTTGTTACAATCTCACACTTGGTTGCGCTGCTGAAAATCGACAAATATTAAAAAAATATCGACTGAGAAGTAAAATTGCAATGAAAAATAGCAAAATGATCAAGAAAAAAATTTTTTTTTTTTCTTCTTGGCTAAGTTTTTGTTTGATAGTAATTAAATACATTTTATCACTGACGACTATCTTTTTTTTTTTTAAATTGGGAATTACTTTTTTTATCGACGAAACATGATTGCTATTTTTTCCACTCAGTACACTTTTTGGAAAGTTATTCATCTCTCTTTTGTTTTCATTTCGTTTTGCAAGGACAAATGTTCTTGAAAGGTCACTGATGACGTCATCAAAGTGAGAGTGGGAGTCATTTGGAAGAAATTATGTCGTCTGTCAGAAGCAACTGGTGAGAAAGTGTTAAACGAATTAATGTTAGTGGTTTTGGCAGCAGGCCTTCATTTTAAAAAAAGTAAATCATTTGGCTTAACATTGTTTTTTGCAAGTAAAAAAAGAAGCCAAGAGTACGAAATAATTCCAAAATTATTTTTGCACGAATGAAACGAGCTGCGGAAAACTTTTGAGAGACAAAATCCCCCCGTCCTCATCTATAAAAAAAATTCTGATAAATAATTATTCGTTTTGATTTATTTTATGTGCGTTTTTTTTTAAAAATTTTAACACATCATGGAATTTTGTAAATCGTGAATAAAGCTCTATTTTTTTTTTCAAATAAAACTTTAGTTTGAAAAACACTGATAATAATTATGTTTATAATTCTGTTCTTAATGAAATTATAAATTTAGTTCATTATTGAAAAAATGTATTGCATTAGATAATAATATTTTATTTCGTGACTTTTAAATATTTTTATTATTATATTTTCATTTCTGTTAAAATAAAAATACGATTAGCACAAAGGTACGAATACGATACGATATTGATTGTAGTATTAATATAATTTATAATATCGATTTACCCATATTTAAAATATTTTTTCGCTCATTATAAAATTGTTTTTGCATATAGTAACCAACGCTTAATAAATTTTAATTCATTTTGAAGACTTTCAATGTTAAATATGCTTTATTCAATTGCACTTTCTTGGAGTTTTTTATTATTTTTTTTAAAATTTAGCTTTGCCATATGTTTATGCAACCTACTAATTACTTTAATGTCTGAAATAATTTTTTGAAAAGTTATCTGATGAAAGATTGTTAATACTTACACCCTTATAAGTTCGATCCAATTTTAAAACGGGAAAATATTTTTATTAGCAAAAAAATTTCTTGTTCAAATTCCTTTTTCGATGAATAACAGAACTGGCATTTAAAAAAATTGGGAATAAATTACAAATTATTTTGCATTAAGTAAAATACCTCGATAAGAAGTAAAATTTATATTTAATTAATATCTATAAAAAGAAATAGCAGTAATATCTATAGAAAGAAATTTGTCACAAATTTTGTGACTATTGCATAATTAAAGCGGCTCCATTTATATAGCACAACTTCTCAATCAATTGTACATATAAATTATTATTGATGTAAATCTGTTTCATATAGTTCTTTGGGAAAACATATGGATATAGATTGCGATTTGTGTAAATCTTTTATATCACTCATGATTTATGTGAATCTGTGCTCCATATATCGGTTATTTTTTATACAAATTCATCCCCTATAAGATTATTAATGATGTAAATCTATCGCTCATAATAATTATGATTGATGCAAATCAGGTGCTTATATGGATTATGATTTTTGTATATCAGTATCTCATGTTAATTATGATTGATGTAAATCAGTTTCATATATTGGTTTTTCTTTATTTAAATCTATCACAGATATAGATAACAATTGATGTAAATCTGTTTTATATGAGTTATGATTAATGCAAAAATGAATATTGTATTTATTATGATTTGAAGAAATTCTGTAATTTGTATCAGTTATGATTCATGTAAGACTGTTCACATACAATGAGAAACTTAAATTTAAGAATATCTTTCTACATTATAATATAAAAATTATAAGACCAAAAATTGTTTCAAGAGAGAATAAAAAAATTTTATAAATATCAAAAACAGATTTTTGCAGAAATTTTTATGTTGGATGCCTAAATAAATTCAAATAGAAACATTAATTTTGTGGAGGGAAGAATGTGAAAGCATATGAGGAAAAAGAAAATGATTCATTAAGTTTTTATTAAATATGATAATAATAATTTGCCTTTTTGCTTTCTAAGAAAAGTATTTAGAATAAAATTATATTTTATGTCAATTTGTAAATAATAAATTATAGTTAAAAAAAAAACTAAACGCTTTTATATATAAGTGAATTGAACTAAAAAGTAAAAAAATAATTCTTAATATAAGAATAAAATGATTAACGAGAAAATTAATCTCATTGGTGTAAAAGCGTGCGGGGCTCTATATTAATTGTTATAATTTCTTACTAGTTCTATTCTGAAATGCTGAGTTAGTGTAAAAATGTAGTACAAAGCACTCCAAGCTTTTACCACTATGACATTAATTTTCTCATTAATCACTTTATTCTTATATTAAGAATTATTTTTTTACTTTTTAGTTCGATTCACTATAAAAGCGTGTTTTTTTTTTTTCAAAAATATAATTTATTTTTTATTTTTTAGTTCAATCTACAATAAAAGCCTGTTTTTTAGTTTTTAAAACTATCATTTATTCTTTGTTGAATTTATCCTTGGGTTTGATATTTGGAGCCGGAATTACGTGGTTGCTGGAATTAGTGTTGCTCTTCAATGGATACTAATTAATCGGTCTAAAGGACATTTATTCTCTCCGTTTACGGAGCCTCGGATGAGTCCCCTATCGTTGTATTTCAAAATTCCGGCTCTATAGATACAGGTCTAACTAATAAAAGTGTGTTAAGAAGAAATATTAAATGTCAATCGTATTATATCACCTTTTAAGCGTATTGCTATAATGTTGATTCGTATCATCACTTCTAAACATATTGCTTCATCAAAATAAAAAAATATTTATAGCAGTTAGAACATAAATTATTATTCTCATGCAAGAGACTTTTTTTTTATTTCCATTTTCAGAAAAAATACGCACCCACTCTACCCTTTTTCACATAAAGAGCACTTTTTTGTTTTATCTGTATTAACCACAAGCGTATTTGCAGTTTTAGGGCTGTACATTAATCTTTTAGTCGCCAAATCTGGAAATGGTTTATGCAATTAGCGGTCAAATCTGGAAACGATATAATGAATTAGTAGCCAAACCTCAAAATCCTTATTTTGAGGATCCTGATCAAACAAAATTATGAAATTATTCTATTGCCATCGGTCCTTGACAAGTGCGCAAAATTTCGAATTAAATGGGTAAAAATCGAGTTCAAAGATTCCATTATATGCAAGTGAAACTTATAAAAGAGTGTTAAAAACCAAAAGGGTTGTTTAAAAATAGTATGAAACATAGCAAAATTCACCAATAATATAATAAATTGAATATAAAAAAATATTAGAATTGAAAAATGATTAAAACATGTTAATCTAATAAAAATAATGCGATTTTACTTACATCAGTATAAATATGTTTATAAAACAATCTAGTTTAGTTTTCCATTCTATAAAACTGTTGGTTTCTTCGATAGTTCTCTCTTTTTCGTCGTCGCTTTCTAAGAGCTCCCTAAAAAACAAATATATAACATTTCACAATCATATTCGTCAGAACACATACCGGATCATGCATAACCAACCACTAATTATTATTATTATTAATCACTGATTTTTGATTAGTCATTTGTTGCATGAAACAAATAAAAAATTATTTTTCAATTCCTACTATTAGCTCACAGTCTCTATATTTATTTATCTTCGTGGAATTTTCAATCGTTAATAAAATACATTTTAAAGCGCTCCATTGAGCTGAAATTTTATATACATGATTATTTTGGATGACAATACAGTCATTCAATTATAATTACTAAAAATTAATTTATTAAAACTAATTATTCAAAGAATTACAAATAATTTGTAATTCAAAAAATTACAAACTACGTTGGCATCATTTTTGGCGACTTAGCGACCCTTTTGGCGACTTGTATCAAAACATGAAAAGGTTTTTTTTTCTCCCATTTTAAAGCGCTCGTTTGAGCTGCAGTTTTCTATATACTATTGTTTTGGGTAAAAATACGATAATTTAATTATAATTAATTAAAATTAATTGACTGAAATTAATTATTTAA
The DNA here is from genome assembly GCA_019973955.1 of Trichonephila inaurata madagascariensis. NCBI lineage: Eukaryota > Metazoa > Arthropoda > Arachnida > Araneae > Nephilidae > Trichonephila > Trichonephila inaurata. The sequence goes on along the minus strand of BMAV01021135.1, from coordinate 121,218 downwards.
AGAATTACAAATACAGCCACGTTGGTTTCATTTTTAGTGACTTGGGATGACTTGGATGACAATACGATACCTTAATGATAATTAATAAAAATTAATTACCACTTAATGTTGTGATTCCGTCCTATGTGTATACATATTTATATTAATTATAACTATTCCGTAAAAAGTAGCTAAAATAAAAATTTTCTTTGTTAATCAAAGTAGGAATTGACTTTTTTTTTATATATATTACTTGTTTTCATCAAAATTACAGTTATAACCATGAGTTATTGAGATGGTGAGTTACTACGTAACCACTGAAAAATCAATATCAATAAACCCTTAGATATTAAATAAATATTTCGATTTTATCAAACTACATCCTATTTTTCGTAATTTTTCATTAATAGGACTCGGAGGTTATGCATTTACAAATTCATTGTGGATTTTTTTAAAAAAATATTGTTGATATCATACGTAAAGTTTTCTTGGGGACAATTTTTGGGATTAGTAAAATCTTTCGTCATTTCTTGTCCATACACTTAAATTAAGTCCTTGTGGTTTAAACTTAAAATTATATTTTCATTGCCTTACTAATATAGACTAGATTTTTAGCTTAATTATATTTATTGAGAAATAAATATTGTAATTTTCAGCTCATTTTTTATTTAAAAAAAAAGTTAAATATTTCTTGTTGATGCTGTGCAACATATTAATAAATTATCAAATAATAATAAGATGTCAAAGCTCATGTAAAATTCTCTTCTATTCTACGAGAAAAATAAATGTTTTTTCTTTTAATTCAAAAAAATAAAAAATTGGAAAATGTTTGAAAACAAGCATAACTTCTTAAGAAGTGTAATTTCAAGTTCACTGAATTCAATTCATTTTATGGTAATCGAGAAAATATTTTCTTTCTTTATATTTTATTTAAAAATATGAACATAGTTATCCTATTGAATTGTCATTGTTACTAATGTAACCTGATCGACGATATCAGAGCGAGGCCTACAAAAAAACTGAGGCAAGGAGCTAATTTTTTGCATTTATCGTTAGCCGTAGCTTTGAGCACCATGAAAGGGATAGTCTAATTTAGCAGGGTTCCATCCCAAATTTAAGGAGAATACCCTGGAGGGGTGCTCTTCCCCTTCCATCGACCTCATGAGAGAACTTGTTGTTCGATGAATATTTAAAGAGACCCCCTAGCCGCACAGGAACTTCTCCGGGATTTTTTTAAAAAAATTAAAGAAGTATAGTTTTTATTATTCTTTACTAAATTAATCATTTAATAACTAAATCATATACCGTCTGTTTTCTTCTAGATAAAACAAACTAGTTTTTAGAGACATTTTTATGCTAACGGTATGAAACGAATAATTAGTAAATTAAAATTTCAGAGCCATTTTATTATTTTAGATTCTAAGATGGTAATTATTATTAAAATAATGAATATATTGGTTGTTTTTTTGTATATATTAAAACAGATATGTTTTCTTTATTGCTTTAAATTAATATCTTTTTTAACTAAAGTAGCGTTGTGTTTTGTAAATCATTAGTTGAAAATAGAAGTTTGGAGGAAGATATTATCCCAGTATTATCCCAGGGGGGAGGGGGAGGAAAAATTTTCCACACTCAAAGAATGCCTCTGAGCTAAATGATGTGTGTGGGGGAGAACCTGTCAGACAAGGAAAAGGGGAGCAAATTTTGAAAAGGGAATGCAGATGACACAATGATATAAATCACTCGCATCACGCCCCGCTCAAATGTGCTGACGTTGAGAGGGAAAGGAAAAATTTCCATGGGAATTAAGTTATATACTCAGTAAAAGGCCGTGCATCGCCGGGCTAAGCGGAAGGGTGAAAACCCATCCAATGGGACAAAGAAATTTCGAAAAAGGGAATATTATTGGTATTAATCCGAAGTTTAGTAAGACTTCGAAGAATTTTCGAAATGACATTCACTTGCAAAGTCAATAAGTGTCTCAGCTCAGGCTAAGGAATAATAATTAGCTGATGAATTCATTTCTCAAAGTGAAAATCTCCGCACTAATATGACTGATAACTTCTCGACTAACTAACAGCTAGCTATTTCAATACACTCGTCTCGCTCTAACTAATTTGCGTTAACTATTTCTACGACGAGGAAATAGAAGTTAAATTTTAAGTGAAGCATTAAAAAATATTACGTCGTGTGTGTTAATTTAAATAAGAACCTCGCAAGAGAGATCGTTATGGTTTTTGTTAAATTTTCTGGATCTTTTATCTATTAAAACCATCTACTGGAACTGAAAACATTCAATAAAAACTGAAAGATTATATGCATTTCAAACATTTGCAAGTGGTTGATTTATTTAAATATAAATTAACAACAAAAAACGTTTCGCAAATTTGCAAAAGAAAGTGAAGATGAACTTACGACGTTTTTTTGCTTTCAAAAATGGCGTATATGGCAGCTACACAATGTTGACTAAGTTTTGTAAGACTCTAGGATGAGGACACTTGCATCCCAAACCATGCATGCTGAAGAAAAAACAACTTATTACTAATTAATTAAAACAATTATTAGTTATTTTATGCAGCTATTCAGTCAATTAATTCCATATGAATCACACTAAAATCTACTAAAAGATAATTATTAGATTTAATTTATTAATAACTGAAATAATTGTTAAAAATAATCTATTAAAACAACTGTTACATAAACAATGCAATACATTTTTTTTTTAACCACTCTTTGCTTAGACTCCTCCCATATTAACATCAGAAAGACTTTCACGCCCTCTAGTGGTTAAAACAATATTCAGTGATAGCCAAGCTTCGGTAATGTAAGGACGTTAGAGCATGTAGCTCCGAACATTTTAATTCTGTTCTAAATGTTTGTCCTAAATGTCTGTAAATGTTTACTTTTTTAATAAACGTGTTTTAATTATCAAGTGGTTACTTAGTTACTTTTCCTCGTGTCTCTCTACTACTCATTTGGTCGCCCCTAATATCTTTTAATTTCTCCGTTATTTACGAGTGAGAGTGAATGAGTATTGTATTGGCGTCAAGCTTTGAAGTAACACAGGGGTACTGGCAACAAACTTCGTAATGTAGAGCTTCAGTCAAGTCTGGCGATCAAGTAAACGTCAGGTGTAAGAAAACAAAATTAACACTACATTACAAGTTATTGCTAAAAAAAATTAAAAAAACGATTTGTTTTCCTGTTTTATGGATTGATAGCAACAAGTAAGATTATTTTTAAAAGAAACTACTTATTCAAATGCTTAGTGAAATTTTTAAAGAAATGTGGAAGTATTTTATGAAAAAAAAAGTCCAGTATTTCAACAACTTTAACTGATCCCAAGAAAATCCCTTTTAGTAAGACTCCATAAAAGCAATCATAATGTCTTATTATATATTCGAATCCATTAAATGAAAATGTGTTAAAAGCCCCCGAGAAGGAGTGATTGACCAGGGGGGGGGCCCTTTACTTGGCGCCGGGCGGAATGACTGCCCCGAGGAATGGTGTGAGCCTGGTTTCCTTTTTTATCTGGTGGCAACAGGGGAAAAAAGCGCTCCAAAAAAGAGGGGGAAAAGGGAAAATTCCTCTGGGCGTTTGGGGGGAGGAGACGGCTATGAGCGTGCGTGATAATATTTAAGCTTTTTTATGCATCCTTGTAAATACTTAATAAATGTTTTATTTAAATTGAGAAACACTCATAGCCACATCATTTATTTCGCACTTAGTTTACAGTTTGTAAATGAGTTGTGAATTTGAGTATTGTATAATAAGTGTGTAATACTACAAAAAGTACATTTGATGAAATAAATTTCCCTATAAAACATCTAATATATATATATATATATATATATATAGTACTTCTTCACTGTTATTTTATATATATATATATATATATATATATATATATATATATATATATATATATATATATATTGGACAAAAAGGAAACAGGAAGGCATAGAAATATTAGAACATTAATACACAAAAATGAGATTTAAAAATATTTGAAAAGAAAAATGATTGTAAAGATTTTTATTTATCTGCTCACTGCATACAATTGCAAAAAAAATTATAAAAATACATACTTATCCACAAACTCTTTTATAATATTGTCTCCTCGGTTCTGACAGTTCAGAGCTAAAAAGTATTCTTGAACAAATACTCTGGTTTGAGGATATTTTCCAAAATCCTGAAAGATAAAGTTTTTATCAGCGATAAATCAAATAAAACGTCATTAAAATTTTTGATTTTTAAAAATGATGCACACGAATTACTTAGAATGCAATGTACAATGATTAAATTATATGTATAGAGAATAGTTTTCAAATAATGTCTGAAGGAATTCAGAAACAACAGCAATATGATTTCTTCGACATCTCAATTATGTTTCGTAAGGTTCTACAGTATATATTATATAAAATTAAACTCCAGTTATACATATATGTTTTAAGGTTGCACAATACCCTGGAAGTGACAAAAAGTCCCTTTTTTCCTTTCGCTCCGAATTTCAAATTAGCTTTAAACATATTAGAAATTTTCTGAGTATTGTTAGCAAGTCTTAGGTGGCACAGGAACTCAAGCCAAGATTACACAGAAAGAAACAAAGTTAGGATCAATGTTAATTGCTTAAGTAAATTAAATCACATTGTTAACAGTTTATTTCACGAAGTTATTTAAAGTATTTAATTAACCTCTAAAAATATTTTCCTCAGAGACGTTTTTTTTTTTCGTCGCTAATTTTACATCACAATCACAAAAAAGCTACAATTTCGTAATATTCTACTTAATGGGATTCGGTACCATATGAACAATTATTTCTGTCTACGCCAGCGTTTCTCAAACTGGGGCGCGCCCCCTTGAGGGGCGTGATAACTCTACGAGGGGGCGCAATCACATTGAAAAGTCGAAAACAAAAGATTTAAAAATCATTCGTTTACTGAAAGAAAACAAACAAAATACATTCTGACATAATAAAAAATAAAATACCCATTTACACTAACATATCACACTTATAAATGTATCAGTGCTACAAAAAATATATTTCATAATTAATTTAACAATACTAAGCTAAGAACAAGTTTAATAATTAGCAGCGACCCTATGGGCTTGTGTTATATATAAAAATTATACAAAAAATCAACACTTATCTTGATAATTTTTGTACGGTTTATAATTAACCCCTTAACTGCCGATTAAAAGTTATGCGATTCGCTTCTCAATGTCAACTGTTTGCAATGTAGACATGCGTATGTGATGTATTGGGGGGGAGGGTAAAGGGAAGAAATTAAGAAGGAACATTGTTAAGGTCCTTTTATTGCACTCTAAAGCCTTCGGAATAATGTTATGGATAGCAGTGCACAGAAAAGATCGTACTTCGGAAAGACGTATATATGCGTGCGGGGAAATCAATGCTTTGGCTGAGCGAGACGTTTTTATACGCCGGTGGCACTTAAGTGATTAAAGTAGTATCGTAGTTTTAGCATCAAAGTATAGCATTATCGATATCCATATATTGTTGTTGTATGAGGGAGGCGCGATGGAAATTAGGATTCAATATTGGGTCTCGAATATTGAAGCACTAGTCTACACATTTAAAAATTAGGTTCTTAAAAATAGTTAAAAGAGTGTCCATTAACATTTCGGTTATTTGTAAAAGCATTAAAGCAATGAACACCTCTAAAATTGATTTTCAGATTTTTGACACTCGATCCAGATTAGAATTTATTTCTAAAGCGGGAGAATAAAATTTAAGTTAAATTCTATAAATATCAAAATTCAAATTCCTTGACTGTATTTTTAACTGCAACTGTAATGTAACTATTAATTTTAATTGGGCTCCTAAATATGTTTTTGCATTCATCACAAAAGAATTTTTTAACCTTTAAAATTATCAAATTACAACAAAAATTATGTTTCTGTGCGTTAAACAATTATTATTTTTTTTTCATTTTAAACAACGGCGAACTATTTACCATGTTGTGCTTGAGTATCCTCTGGACGATGGGGGTACAGATGTCAAGGACAACTGTTGACCTTGGGCTTTCTCTGCAATGCTGCAACAGATACCAAATTGCTCTTTAATAACAACAACTCAAATAGTTTTATGTCATATACAAGCTCCTGAATAAATCAGAACAGTCTTTAATCAAATTAAGCTAATGTGAACAAAGAATCTATTTTTAAACCACTTATTTGAAATTCATGCTAATATAAGTATTAACAATGATATATAAAATATTAAGTCAATTCCTACTTAGATCAAAGAAAATTTTATTTTAGTTACTTTTTATTAAATAGTTACAATTAATATAAATATGTATACACATAGGACAGAATCACAACATTAAGGGGTCATTAATTTTTATTCATTATCATTTAAGTATCGTATTGTCATCCAAAACAATCGGGTATATAAAATTTCAGTTCAACTGAATGCTTTAAAACGTGAGAAAAAAAAACCTTTTCAAATTTTGACACAAGTCACTAAAAGGGTCGCTAAGTCCCCAACACGCGGCTGTATTTGTAATTCTTTAAATAATTAGTTTTAATTAATTTTTATTAATTATAATTAAATTATTGTATTGTTATTCAAAATAACCATGTATATAAAATTTCAGCTCAATGGAGCGCTTTAAAAGGTATTTTATTAATGATTAAAAATTCCACCAAGGTAAATAAATAAATAAATATAGAGAGTGTGAGTTAATAGTAGGAACTGAAAAATATATCTTATAAAGAACGTGCTTAAAAGATATCAGATATATAATACATTCTTATGGCTCAAAAAAGAGTACATTAATCTATACGCCCCCAGTAACAGGTGCAAAACCCCGTTCAGTGAAAAAATTCTTGGTGAATCTCTGCTTAACAAAAGAAACCTGCCTATCAAATGTCAAGTCTGTATGTTTAATAGTACAGAAACGAAAATATTTGACCCCACAACTCCCCATGGAAGTAGCATTCTTCAGTAATTTCCATACAGCAAATAAATTTGTTTGCTAAATTTCAAGTCTGTAGGTCTAATAGCTCCAACATGGTAATTTTTAAGTATATAGCCCTTTAACCTCTAGCAACAATCTTTGGAAGCGAGTATTTTAGATCTTCTTTTACCCTGGAATCAGTAAATCTTGATTCTATTAACTATTTTTATGGTATTAACAATTTTTAATTTTAAGGCTATTTTTTAACTCTCACTCTCTTTTTTTACATTTTAAATGATTAAATCTGGCTTTTTTTACAGAAGAACTTTTAAGAACCCAATTTCGTAATTTTCAGTTTAAGACTATTATGAGGTTATTTAAAATATCCATTCTTTCAAAATAATGTGTAATCCGTACAAAAAAATTGCTATTTTTTCTCCTCAGAATTATAACATTAAGCATGCCCTAACTTATTCTTTTCATCGTCCATTTTGAAAACTCGTTCATAATGAAAAAATTATATAACCTCTCTAACCTTATAATTTTCTGCAAATAAATACTTACGCACTTTATTTCATCTCCACTTATAGATTTTGGAAGTTTAAACAAAGTACCTTACGGGGACACAATACGATTCAATTACCAAAAATCGGTCAAAAAATGAAATGAATTTTTAAAATTATTCTGTATGAATTTTCTGTAAGCCCACAAAATTTGAAAGTTCTAAGTTAAAAAGAAAATCCAGAGTTATGATAACTTTCATATTCATTTTTATTCACAATTCAATGACAGATAATTACTTTGGTGCTAGTTTGATATCACGGGGCCTGACGCCTAAGCAACACTAGTTGTCGCTGGAACAGAATACAAGATGGCGGCCTAGCGGTATCAAATCGTCAGGAAGATAATTTAAAAAATTGTTTTGAAATATATTTCAAAGGAAGAATATAGGAAGAGTTTGAGAATAACCAAGATCAATCAATAAATAATGAATTACTATATAATAGAATAAAAAGTTACATGTACTAATAATATTATGCAGTATATAATAATAATTTAGTGATATAGTTTAATAGTAATTATACATAATATTCATATAGTATGATTTAATAATAATTATTATACATAATAATAATATAATATAATTTAATAGTTATTATAAAAAAGAATAAAATCATCGTATTGTGTAATATAAAAATTATTCATAAGAATACTCACATAACGTAATAATTATAAATAAATTCCATACTATGTAATAATATTTATAAATAAATATAATAAAAAGAATTATAAATAACGAATATTTATATGATTATTAGGTATAATAATAATTATATTTTTATATACTATATTATTAATAAAATACTTAGGTAATATATACTAACATTAATAATGACTATCAATTAAAAAGTACCGGAAACTTGCAGTATTCCAAATATTCAAGGTAACCATATTGTAATGTTATCGCCCATCTTGGCGAACATAAACATCAACTTGGCGCGTACCTCTTGATATCAAACTAGTTCCATTACTTTAAACCAATTTATCGCAGAAATCAGAAATCACTAGGTATGCTTCATTTCAAATGATAAAACTTTTTTTCCTATTGCGCCAATTGCTTTGATATTTTTTACAGCTATTGCTATGAATACACATAGCAAAAATTGGTATACATAAGTTAATATAAGCATTTATACATTTTTCAAGGAATTTTCAATGGCTAATCAAAAAATAAATAAATAGTAAACTACGAATTTAAATCATGTTTATCACAAAACCTATACTAACTTTTGTTATACAAATAGTTCGAAGTACTTGTAAATCAAATTTCAAGTAGATTATTGCAGATGTAGCATTTTAAAATCACTACATGAATTTTTAAATTGTTTCAAACAAAATTAAATATATAACTTTTGGTGGTATTTTAAGCGCAAAAACTTTTTCACACATAATTAACATAGGGAACAACTAAAAAATTTGTGAAAATCATTAAATCAAAAATTGTCTTATAAATCACAACATGCCCTTTATTATGTACAAGTAGCCTTATAATGTACAAGTAACAGCACTAACTTTTTTTAAAAAATAGATGAAGAATTGACCATTATTTGACTTACCCAACAAAAGAAATCACATATTTCTGAGGTGGGAGTTGTCCTTTCTAGGAGTAAAGATATTGTTACTATAACTTCTTCAGCAACGCTCCTCGTCATCCAGGTTTGACCCTTTAAAATATTAGGGAGAAAAATTCAATATATGTATTTCTTTGCAAACGTGTGTACAAATAATATTGAAACTTGTCAGGTATGTTATTTTTCTTGCAGTAGAATTCTCCTTGAGGGAAAGTGAGTTTTACAGGCTAAGCTGGCTTCCCAGTGTGAACTTGAATAAGGTTGTGGTAATCACACACACACAGAAGATGTGATCAGGGTTACCAGATTAGAGACCAACTTGGCGACAAATTTGGCAAACATGAGACATCTCCTAGGAATCATCGAAAAAGCTGTAGAATCTATCCTTCTAGGGATTTCCAGGAGTTACATAAAGATAGGAGAATTTCCGAAAAGTGTTCAGACGTCCGGAATTTGTGTGTTGACTGCGATAAGGGAGAGACTTTATCTACTGGTGGAAGTGTTCTAGAGAGCCGTTTCTAAAATGTCGTAAAGCTTGTTTATAACGAGGGCGTTTTGCACTATTGTAAATAATTTGTTATAATACTTCTTTGAATATATATGTCTCAGAGAAATGTTGAAATTAGGTATTTCATCAAATCCCTAAAGGAGATGATCAGTTCAAGCAAGATGTTAAAATAAAGTCTCTTTGAGGTCTCTTTCCTGTTGTAAATAAGTGATTTTATCAAATCCCTGAACTCTTTCAGTGAAATGATGATGAAGTCAGGATTTGCATTGGCAAAATGTTATACGGGAGGGAGACACCGGGGGCGAGTCCTTGTACTTCCTAGCCATACAAGTAGTACTATCGATCCCCTAAATATCAACCCCATATCTTTAAAAAAATAGCAACATAGAATTAACATAGTTATTGATTACCAGCCTAATTTTCTAAATATTTGTTAATTAGTTTCGAATAAATCATTTGTATTTCATTGACTCTATTGTTGTATTACTTATTTCTACGTTTAATAATGCACCCTATTTGTTAAATAAACACTTTTAAACTCTTTACAATATTATTACATCATTTCACTGGAACAGCTCAGGGATTCGTTCAAATCCCTGACTTTTATCAGGAAATGACCTTGAAGAGACGTTATTTTAACATCTACCGTCAAGTGATCCTCTCCCTTAGGGATTCGATGAGATTCCTAATTTCATCATTTTCCTGCGACATATTCGTCGATTAGTCTTCTTTTAGTCATTAGCTCGTAATTGTCCATCAATACATCTGTTAGTATTAAAATAATTGGAGTTTTCAGCTGTTCCCCCCTCCTCCCATTTTCAGCTGTTTCAGTTGAATTCATTTTTTAAATAATGAATTTAGTGAACACAATGAAACATGGCCTATTAAACGTTGTAAAAATATTTCTACATTATTCATAGGAAAATTGTTTTAAAAAACTACACAATAAAAATATAAATAACAAAGCATATATTTTGTATTTCAAAACACATTTAACAATAATAACATAATATAAAATAAGATATAATTTTTTTTTTTAGATTGGATGAAATATGTGTGTGAGCTTTCTTACAAAAAAACACACATTTATTAACGATTTCTGCTAAGAACCTATTACACAAATGTGCACAACATCACACATTTTACATTCATTGACATCGAATTCTTAAAAGCTTTTTTCTTCCGCGTTGCTAAGCAACAGTCTCAGAAGGCAAAAAGGTCATTGCCATTTTATCTTTTATTATTTTTAGAAGTATTTTGATGCCAAAAGAGTTTTTAATTAAATTTTCTATGACCAAATGATTTGTTTATTTAATTAATTCCTTTTTTTAAAAAATATTTTAATAATAATTTACAAATAAATAATTCTTATTAGTTATAAATATTACAATGCGTAGATCAGTTATACAAAGCAGCATGTGTGAAGCATGTTTATATAAATTTCTAAGCCGACGAGTCCATTTTACAATTTTTTTTTTTTTTTTCGTATTTACAAATTTAGACCAGATTTTGTAAAATTGCAGTTGTTATGAATAAGTAGTTGCTTTAAGGTGAAAAATCAATTTAAAATATATTTTCAAAGAAAAATGAAAATAAATGATAAATATGTAATAATTAAAAAAGATTAGATTTTAAGAGTACACCAAAGTGTAAAATGAACCATTCAAATCACGGGTCTTACTTTGACTACAACGTCTGATATGATGTTTAAAGCTGAGTGGAAAACACTTTCATCCTGCAAAGGCGTCAAAAGAACCATATCCACCAAATTCTGAAAATAAAAAAGTAGATATAAGAGATTAAATAAAATACAAATAATTTAAACAAAGTATTACCGAGGAACCTGAAAATAAGAATTGATATATATATTCTCGCACTATTCTCCTTCCTTTCAACCGAGTGGTATAGGTAAATACAGGAAAAGGTTGGCTGGACTTAAAATTATGTTTAACTCTACAATCATAGTTCCTAAGACTAAAAGTTTACTATTGTATTATTGTGGCCATTTAACACTTTTGACCTATACTGTCTTGTTATAATTCTATTTATAGTTTAACTTCAAATTAGATTTATGGCGATTTAGTATGTATGATATATGTATTAATGTAACATAACAATGTGATGGTATTCATTTTGTGAATTGAAGTCGTGGCAGCTCAAAATTGGAATATTTTGTTCAAATCATCTTTTATTGGAACATCAGTTGAGAAATTTGCACCTCTTCTATGATCAAGTGTCAGAGAACAAGGGGGGGAGGGGGAATTATCTCTTTTTAGATTTAAATATAAAAGGAAAAACAGGGGAAATGTAACGTAAGAAATATAATCATGTGTTCAAGTGAAGGGAATTTATTAATGATTTTTAAAAATTAAGTTTGCACATTTAGGGAAGTTTCAATCACTCATTAAGACACGTGTTATCAATTAAGATATTCTGTTACTAAGAATCGCGAATAAAACGCAACCAAAAATTCAAAGTCTAATCATTTAAACCCTCCTTTCCCTCCGTTAAATATAGGTTTAAATATAATGCTAAACGAGACTAGCGTTTTTGAAATTGGGTATTGATAATTATGATTTAGATATTACAAGATTCGAATTTCGGTAAATATTAATTTAAGTTATTACATATATATATATATAAGCATTCCTTGGAAAGTGAAGCTTTCAAATTTGGATTAGCTTTTAACCCTTTATCTACTGACAGTATTTGTAAGTACCACACTCACTTTAAAATTACATAGAATAACCCTTTTTACGAATACTCTGACGATACTTAGCAGGAATATTCTTTTAAATTCACTTTTCCAAGATATATGGCAGCACGGGTTCTATGATGAGTATTTTAGTAGGGAAGGTAAATAGTTTTATAGCAGAAATTGCGTTTTCAGCGGATTGCGAAGAGTGTCATTTTTGTTCCGAAAAAATAGTTAAGGTCAAAAGGTAAGTGTCTTATTTTTTGCTATGTTAATGAAGACCTTAGGAAAAGATTTGACTATTTATTTTAAGTGGACAGTATGTGTAATTAATTTTATAGTTGAATATCTTTAATTAATTAATTAGTTCTAATTAATTAAATTTCCCAAGCTGTATATTTTTTTTTTATGTATATCCCTTAATTTTCAATGTAGTGATTAAAAAAATTTGCATGAAAAAAACTGCAGTAAACCATAATGCGATAGATAAAGGGTTAAAGCAATTAACTTAATTTTCTTCCAATGTCTTAAACGTCAAAGTAAATATATTATTTTATTTTTATTTATAAATTGAAAGCACACAGAGCATTTATATCTATGTCTGAATTTACATTATCGTTCAATTCATATTAATACTTAAATTTTCGGCTCCTTTAACGAAACGGGATAGTAATCATAGACTCCAACTACCGAAGGTTAGCAGAGTCAACGTGTAAGTACTGAGTTCCTATTCTGGATTATTTGGAAGTGCTATTACGTAGAAATTCTTCACCAGAGCCCGGAACCTTAAAGTTTGCTTAACCTCCACACTACTGTACTCAAGTCATTAATTTCTCTAGAGAACATAAAATTCTTTGTGCTTTGATCTAGTTGTTTAACTCTTTTTTTTATTTTTGTTTTTCTCTTGTTTTTTTGTGGGATTTTTTTTTCTATCTTAGGATCCAAGATCTCTACAATTCTCCTTTTTAATTTGATTTCTATTTTGATATGGTATATATGAAATGACTCTTAATTCTGCTCTTTGACATTCATAAATAATCAAGAAAGTTTTAGACTAAAAAAACATCTTTAAATAATTTATAATGATTATTTTTATTATTTATAGAGAGCCACAGTTTCTGATACAAAAGAATTTTTTGAATAAAAAAGAACAACGGAAGCTCATTTCATAGTAATGTTCGGCTGCACTGAAATGCTTCTTAATAAATAAATATCATCATTTTTCTATTTTTGAAAACACTTTTATAAAATGAGAGGCTTTGTTTTTTAAAGAAATTATTTTAGAGAACTTGTGTATAATTTTATTAAATAATTTAGGGTAAAAAACAAAGATATGAAAACAATCATAAGCAGTAGTGTAGCATACACCCTTGCAACCCCGCATTCCTGGAGGGGGGGGGCAAGGATTCTAGAGGACCCCAAACCTGACTTTGCAGGGGGCCCTAATATTCTCCGTTACGCCCCTGATCATAACATTATACTTATAATTCCTCTAGCAATATATGAGCAGTTCTGAAAATAAATTGATGTTGGACCTTCAATTCTGAAAAAAAGTTCACTGCATCTTTCCTGTACACGATACCAGAAATATGCATAACTTTACAAGCGAATCAAAACAAAACTGTACTTTTTTTCAATACAAAAAAAATATTTATTTATTAAAAGTATTCCCTTTTTACACACACAAATATTGTAAAATAACTCAGATGATAGTCAATTTCTTGTAAAATTTGAATAATATTTTGGTATTTTTATAAAAATAATTTTAATGATTTAATTTCTTCCAAAATATAAGTTGCAATCTATGTGACCTACTTTGTTATTTATGAAAATCAGAAAAAAACAAGAAAAACTTCATTTAATGATTGACTATAAAGCTAAGATTCAATTAAGACTCTTAAGAAAGTGAACACGTGATTCTGTAGCATATTAAACATATTTTCGATTGGAAAAAATTAAAATTAAAAATTAGAAAGGATTTTATGTAGAGTTACATAAGCCAGTCGCTTTGATGATAAGGATATTTCACACTACAAATTCTTATAAAAAAGTATAGATATATATATAAAAAAATGACATCCTAATATTTATAAAAAAAAATCGTATATATTCAATAATATCCTGCTAGATTTTCTGCATATTGTTAAAATTAGCTTTGTAATGCTTTCGAATCAATAATTTAACAAAAAATAATATTTTCGTAATGTTTCTATTATTATCTTCTGCTCCAATTTATAAAAATCGAACGATTTAACCAAACGATTTATAGTGTCAATAAAGGAATGATATTTTCCCATTTACCCTTCGATCAAATCAATTTCACGTTACCGTTGGCATCGTATTCTGAATTCAATTGCATAGCGGTTGAAAAGGCTATAAATGTGCTTCTCGACTTTTATTAAAGAAGATGTAAAAGTTTTTATTGTCTTGTTTACATTTACTACGTGTGTACTTAAAGTTAAGCAATTGTTCCTGGAACCGGTACATCGAAAAAATAAACAATTCTTTATTCCGCTGTAAAACAGCTGGATATTTGCTTGGGTATCTTAAGGTTAAAAGTAATAAGTGAAGTACTTTTTTCCTTTTAACACTTTTTTTTTACTGAAATGTTAATTTTTTTTAGATTGTTTTTTGGTAAAAAAGTTGATATCTCTCTCAGAAAATGTTTATACGTCCTGGTAGCCTTCAAATGCATAAAAATAATTCCAAATTTTAAATATAACGTTAGTTAAGGTATCCGACTACGTTCGGAACCGTGATTTTGCAAAAGCGCATAAATAGATAATTTTCATGATATTTAGTGTTACTTAGATTAGAAATCATGTATACAATTGTTTTAAGGACATTTTGTCAAAAATGATTTAAATACAATATTTTAGCAAAAAATTAACTTAGAATAATTTTTTTCAAAATGTTCTCCTTTTTTGAAAAATGCTTTTATTATAATAATATTTTGCCTGTATATAGCTCAGACCTCTCTACAGAGGCTCAACTAGAATTTTTGAAATATATAACTTAGAAGCGGGTTTATCCATATTTTACGATAACAGAGGGGAGAAATTTTAAGAAAAAAACGCCAATAATTATTTCAATGGATTATAACTCTGAAAATAATGGGAATTTTTCAAAAACCATAGTTGAACCTCTGTAGAGAGGTCTGAACTATATACACGCAAAATATTATTATAATAGAAGCATTTTTCACAGAAGAAGAACATTTTGAAAAAAGATTATTTTGGTAAAAATTTAGCTTAGAATATTCTATTTAAATAATTTTTTTTTTCAAAATGTCCTTAAAACAATTTTATGCATGTATTCTAATCTGAATGACACTAAATATCATGAAAATTATCCATTTATTTTTTTAAAATCACGGTTCCGAACGTAGTCGGATACCTTAAAATCAAAGTGAAATGGGGAAAGAATAAACACACACAGAAATATTTAATTAATATGTAAAAGAAATTTAAAAGTGTTTGGAGGCAAAAATATTAGTTTATGAGTTTTCAATGGGGTTAAATTCACGACGGTCACGTTACAAATCCAACCACGTGTTCTTCCATTGAATTCAAAACTGACGTCATACTTTAACTTGTTGTAAAACGTAGATAAAATTTCAAATTTTGATAATTCAGTAAGGATGTAAAAATATGAGGATTCTCTACAAAGATTTTTAAAAATTAAAAAAAAAATTCTTATACTTTTATATGTATCTTTAACTCTTGTTCATTTTGTTTACATCGGTGAAATATTGTTATCAAATATGTACTTTTTAAAAGAAGTTTCTGAAAAACAAAAGTTGGCAACAGCGAAGCGCATGAACTCAGTGCCTGTAAACACATGATTACGTTTATCACGCGACTATAATGCCACATGAATTCATGTACCGATTGGCTGGAAACACGTGATTACAGTAATCACGTGACGTCATAGTCACGTGAATTTCGCCCATCACTGAAACTTAAGATTTCTGCTTGTTATAGTAAATAATACAAATATTATTTCGTGACTGCCGTTTCGAAAATGTATTAACATAAAGTTTTAATATATGCATATTTTGGGTTATTTTTAGGATCTTAAAATTTTTTAAAGCACTTGATGTTGAAGCACTCATATGAGTTACGACATTATGAAATTTACTTCAAGTCTTTATGTAAACGCTTTATTAGAATTCATAAGCTAGTATTTCGATACGAAATTATTATTATATAAGTGACAAAACTGTCACAATAATAATTAATTTTCCTTGTCAACATACGTTATATTGCTGTTTTTTCGTTTAATGTAATAACTATGTTTAATTTAATATAAAAGGTTTAAACTCTTTTTTGAACAAACAATTTGTAAGTATTTAGTCTATTAGTAGAAATTATAGATTGAATACGTGAATTGTACCTTTTATATATTTCAAAATACGTTTGGGATTTTTATTTGTACAATAAAACTGATCTAATTATATGTATAACATATAACAAAAGAATGACGTTTTAGATGCAAATAAATCGTATCAATCAGGGAGATAAAATTCTGAAAATTAGAATTCAGATGATGAAGCCTATATTGAAATATTAAAATGACTCTTTTGTTTCCTAAAGCTGTCACAGACTTAGGGCTGTGAAATAGAGTTAATATGATTTACAGAATCTAAACCTTCTTTCAGCAGAATATTCTTAAAGGGTTGCCCAAATGAAAAATGGACAAGGTGAATAAAAAACTACCTTTATTGTAAATCAAAATAAAGCACCATGGGGGTTGTAACACTGGTTCCATCGTTTCGATGGTAGGTCTATATTTCCGTTGTAGGAAGATCGTGGATGATTCTAGAGAAAGTTTTGCACAGCTTCCTTTACCTCATCACCCGAATGGACACGTGAGGCTCTTAAGTGGAAAAAATGCGGACGTTTTTAGGGAGACAAATCCGGGCTGTACGGTGGGTGTTCCAACACTTTTCGATGGAATTTTTATAAAGTTGTCTGAGTTTCAATGGAGGCCTTTGGGCCGGCATTATTGTGGGGATCTGCGATCATTTGTCATCTTTCACGAAAACTTTTGCGCCAATTGTTCGACCTAAGCAGTGCTCTCCATAGACAGTCCCATTCACTCATACCCGCATCCAGCTCACCTTCTGCAATCAGAAACCCTACTACCGTGCATTGTTCCGATATGGATACATCCAAGAATTGCACAACTTTACTTTTGATCTGTTTTCTCTTCCTCGCATAGGTTTCATTATTCCACGTCGTATGTGGTATACATCTCCTACCAGTGCAGATTTAAGCTCTTTTCAGGCCCTGGGTGCATAAGATTTACAAGCTGCCTTCGCATTGAAGGATCAAAATTTATTACCGGAAAACCCGGTTAAGTCCAGCTTATTCGGGCCCTTTTTGCGACCTTCCGGGCCCCGGGCTCCTGGGCACCCGCCCCAAGCATCCAGTGGATAAATTGGCACTGTCTCTTACCTCCTTTTGTTCGATGGCGCTGCAATAACTGCAATCATTCGGTCACAATTGGACGAGTCCACTTTTTATTTGGGCAACCATTATACTTAATAGTACAAGAAAAACAAAAACCAAAAATATCGAATAATATATAAGCCTAAAATTTGCAAGTGCATTCGAAAAGAATACAAATAGATATAAATGACACATTTTCATATGGCTGGACTGCGGCCTTACAGTGAGTTCCAAGTCATGTTGGGATCCCCGACCATGAAAGAGCCGACCAAAAAGCGAAGCAGGGAGCCGAAACGACTCAACAGGAAGTCCCCTTGACCCTCAGGAGAGCAAAGAGCATTATATTCACATACATTGACAAATATACTGCCATAACCCAAAAAACGAAGAGTTTTGAAAAGCCATGGGAAACTCTGGCCACTGTGGGCCCAATCCCAAGGTACCTGGAGAGAGCCGAGGCTGTTGCCCGCATTCGCCTAAGTTCCGTGCATGACTTTTTGGGAGTATACCTCCACTGGCTTGGCGTGGCTGCTAACGAGGCCTGCCCACTCTGCGCCCATGCCAGAATGGATGGAAACACCTGTTCCAATGCATTGGACTCGATGAATACCTGGCTGATGACATCGTCAGTCGGTACTGGAAGGCTCGGCGTCAAATGGTCAAGAAGCCAAGCAAGGGCGTTGGATAAATAAATAAATACAAATTTTAAATATTTTTACTTATAAATGGGTAAAGTAACATAAGGAAGTCATGAAAAAGAGTAAACAGAAATTTAAAAAAAAAACCTAAAATATCCCAAAAGTAAAATTTAAAAAAAAAGGAAACTAAATGGAGGATGAATGAAAGGACACAAAATTAGCCTATTACTACTTTAATTCTGACGCAGTTTGTGGACAAAGTCTGAAATTATTATAAAATATTCCAACAGAAGAAAGTAGAATAAAAAGAGTGAGGGAAAAATATATATTAAAAAAAGAGTATAAAACATAAAATATATAGAAATATATAACTTACATTATTGTTTTAAGTATATGTATAAAGGAAGTTAATAAGAAAATTATGTTCTAAGCGATAATTATAAGATTTTTCTAATTACTGAGTTTTTCCAGTACGTTCAGTAACTCGATTATTGTTTCTTTGTTTGTAAATAAGTATAATATTGAGGTGTTAAAAGCAATTCCAAAGAGCCACTTTAAAAATTTTAAAATGAAATATTTAACTTTTATTATGAATGTTACATTTTATAAAATAAGATTATAAAAAAATAAAATATATTTTTTTTAAATACATTATTGATATTTTCCTGAAAATAAAAAAGAATCCGCTTTGTTTGTGTCATAATTGGTTTTTATTCAATTCAAATATTAAGGATAAAAATAAAGATTAAGGACAGTTGCTGGCTGGCCCACTCTGCGATAGCTCCTTAATTTGAGGAAAACAATGACCATTAAGAGACAAAATTTTTTAATTATTACAAGTTGAATTACTGTATTATACTTTCTATGGTTAATTAATCTCTTTAAAGAGAACTTCAGTCATGTGTTTTATATCAATGGAATTAAACAAGTGTAAAAAGTCACACACATAAATGAAATATATATATATTTTAAGTAGTAACAAATTTTATTTCTGACATTAATTTTCCTCCATAGTATTTCAAATTAATAGGAACCAACTTTGATATAAATAAAGCAGACTTTTTAAATCTACAATTAAAGATGGATAATTTTTGTAAAAATAATAGTTATGACAAAAGAGAAGCCTTTATATATCTAACATTATTAGGACAAGCAATCTACATACATCAATTTTTAGACACATTTTTCCTAATTATGCGCAAAGCAATAATGTTCTGATATTTGACCTCAGAGAAAAACATTCAGTTTAGAAAACAAAAGTTTTATAAATGCAGTTTACAATGTGAATATCCTAATAACTTTCTATGCACATACATTTATAAAAATAGAAACAATATAAATAATATATTATCATAATTTTTGTTCTTCAATGTTACTTTATAATTGCTCTTGATTAATTATATTAATTACAAAACCATCATGTAGATAAGCGCCATAGTTTTAGTTAATTAAGGTTCACAGTATTTCATCACAAAGCGCGAAGATATTTATTCAGACAGATATACTATTACTTCAAGTAAGTGAAAAAAATTTTTTGGTAAGTTATTAAATTTGTATTTGTTTATTGAGTGTAAATTTTTTTGAAACTTTGTCCATTTATACAATAGTCATTCTTTTTAGTTTAATACGTTAAAGTAAGATAACATGCACCATAGTTAGGCTTAAGTCTTTTTTCAAACTTGGTTTATTTTCCACAACTTTTCTTGCACTATTAGGTATAAATGTTTCGCTGAAGAAGGTTGGGATCCCCTAAAACAAGTTTAACTCTACTTCACCGCCCTAAGAAAACAATAGTCTTCCATTGACTTTTTATATATTTATATTGTAGTTTTGTCTTTCTATAATATAATTTTTCTCTCTAAGTTTTGAAGGATAATTTATTGTGCTCGCATATTTATTTTACTCTTATATAAATATAGTTCTGTCTACTGTATGCAAACATTAGCAGTGCAGTGCGTTGAAAAACTGAGATAGAAAGGAATTTTCACTCTGATCAATCATTCAGCACTTTTAATCATGTCAATTTCTATTTGAGGTTTGCTGGAAATTGAGTCCCCTCATACCCCCTTCCTAAGGAAGAAAGTCTATTTTTTGTTTAAGAACCTGTACGTTATTTAAAAAAATGTTTTTCCATTATCAAGTGCTCTTTTTTCCCTTCTGGTGTCACTCAAATCTTCAGGAGAAAAAACTGATTGTTGGTACCCATAATGCATGTCCCTCCTTTCTCTGTTTCTCCCCAAGATGAAATGACCACCATAAAGGCGAAGCAAAGTTTCTTCTTCTGATTGATATATTTATTCATTTTGCAAGCGTTTCAAACTGCAAACTTGGTATTCTCTTTACTCTTATCTATCTATATATAAATGGATGTTTGTGTATATGAAATCGCATCACTCCAACACCGTTCAACCGATCACTATGAAAATCGGCATGTATGTGTATTTTTTTGCGGAGACTGTTTTTGTGCTATCCTCTTTGTCGCAGCTCCCCACCAGGTGGCGCTACAGTATGTCAACTTCTACCCCGATTCAATCAATCGCCAAGTTGCCAACATTGTCGCAAGAAATGATACGAACTTGGCTCTATCACCAACGTTTCGCTATGTCTCTATTGAATTGCCTTCTAATGAAAGGAACGGTGTTGCTTGCATGTATTACAATTTTAACATCCAGATATAAACTATTTGCACTATTTTAAACGTTCATGACACAAAATGTGTAACAATGTGTTACTTCTGCTGAGTAGAGATCAGCTTAGGAAGGTATTTTCAAATTTTTACCCACAAGAGAGTTACGGGGAGTTATAAATAAAAAAATTACTTTTTATGAGCTAAGACCTACAGACTTAAAATTTAACAAATATGGTTGTTGTTTTTATTGTTGTTGTTGTTGTTTAGTTGAAATATTTAAAAAGTTTTTGTTTGTTGTTGCTGTTTAACTTCCAATTCAAGTAAAACTAACTAATTAAAATATTCTTTATCCTTTAATCGGTATTGTTTAATTTTTCAATTCACCCGTGCGAAGAACGGGTATACCAGCTAGTGTTTGTATGAAAATGTAGAATAAATTGTTACACAGCAATTTTTTTCTGTGTAATATGTATTTTTTTTTCCCCTGTGTTCTGAAGGACTTTTTTTTTGGTATTATATGAGCCGTTTTCTTCGAAAGTGGGGTATAATTCCATTTTGTATTACATGACAGATAATTACGGATTTGTATTTGAATGACTACAAACATATTGGAAAATGTTACTGTCCTCATTTTATGTTTTTTAAAGTATTAAATGGATTTAAGCTATGTAATGTGATCATTTTTAAAGAACTAGTTAAGAAACTTATATATCTCATTATCTCAAACGGTCTTACACCATTTTCAAAGTCAACAAAATGGATAGCCATACTTTTATGAAATATTAAACACGGTATATTTCTATCGATCAAATAAATTTTTTTATGAAATTTTTGCTAAATATGTCTAAGAAAGGGCATTATCTCAATATTTCTTCAGATATTGCTATTTAAATTATTTTAATTACAACTTAATATTAATATGAGCCAGTGGCGCACACAAGGGGGTCCTGGGGTCCGGAATCCCCCGAAGCCCTTGATTTTCCCCCGATTGATTATAATTCTAAGTATATAGTACGTAAAATTTAATTAAGTATTTGTTATTAATGATTAATTTTATGAATTAATGCTAATTATTTATTCAATAATTAGTTTTTTACTGTGTTTGTTCCCAAAAATTTACAAAATCAAAAGGAGCATGGTACATGAATGGTGAACTTTCGACCCCGGACCCCCCTTGAAAAATTCCTGTGTGCGCTTCTGATATGAGCCATTTTTCCTTCTTATTATTATCTACAAAAAATCCAGTAACCGAATCAAAGTTTTTGTCCTAAACAACGTTGTCAATTATGTAACACAATTTTTTAACTAAATATTAAGACACTTTGAGGAAAGTGGACTTATTCCACTTTCAAAGTAATTATATTCGTAAGTTCATTAACTACATACTTTATATTGGCAAAATGATGGAAATTTGGACGGATTCTTAGGAGGCACTGTTTGTAGATAAAAAAAAGTACTCTTATAATACATAACATTTATTTTTATATCTATTTTATCGAAAATGGACTTAGACAACTTTCAAAGAAAACGTCTCGTACGCATCAACGTTTTCATTTTGCGGATAAAATCTTACCTTCAGTTCTTTGAGCAAAATTTCTGGTCTAGTGCAACAGTCTAATAGTTTCCGGTATCTATAGACATTTTTCTGAAAAGATAAAAACACAGGTACAGTTAAACTAAAAGATTTACTGTATTTGCTCGAAAACTTATCATAGAATTATTGTCATTTACAAAAATACCCACACTCTTTTATACTTAATGAAACTGTATTATGAAACCATAATAAATGTAAAATCTATATATTTTGAATACTTTTTTTTCACAAATGTATCAAATTTTAGTAATATTTTTTGTTTCATATTCTAACATGCTTACTTTACATTGAGGTGACAAAAGTTATGGAATACCTCATAATATCGTGTTGGACCTCCTTCTGCCCGTCTAAGTGCAGAACTTGACGTGGCATGGACTCAACTAATCGTTGGAAGTCTCCTGCCAAACTATTGAGCCATGCTGCCTCTAGACCAGTATAATTGCGAAAGTTTTGTCGGTGCAGAATTTTTTTGCATCAGCTGACCTTCGATTATGTAGAATAAATGTTCGATGGAACTCATAACGGGCAATTTAGGAGGCCAAATCATTCGCTGAAATTGTCCAGAATGTCTTTTAAGCCAATTCATAGATGCAAATACCATCTCGTTGTAATTTTAAAAGCATCGATTGTAACATTTTAAATCATGTGCATAAACCATTAACTTTATTTCCTTTGAGAAGCTCAATTAATTTGGACTTGATTGTTTAAAATTATTAAGTATTGATTACTAAAATCTAAGATCCACTTGGATTATTTATTTCTTCAAGACAGATTTGGAGCTTCATGGCAATAGATATAGTCGTCTTAACAACATTGAAAAATCACTTCACCACAGATTGTTAAGTTGCCAATGAATTCCCTGCAGTCACAAGTAATCAGGTATCGCGAAAAACTGTTTCCAGGCGTTTACGGCAAACAGAATTATACTTTCGAATACCTGTTACGTATTTCCAATTGAGAACAAAGCAACGTAGAGCCTTTTTGCATTGATATCGTTGTTGAATGAACAACTAAGCATGCGTGCTTTCTCAGACAATACGTAGAAAATATGAATTGTGAAAGTTCATAAATTTGGTTTAACTTTTACTCAGTTGGTATAAACACACACAGTTATTTTGTACAATTTGCAACAAACTTATCAGTTTTACTTTGATAAATTGGTATATATTTACCTTCCACAGCAAGGAATGTAACCACTGGTCTCTCATATAGCAATTAGAAACCTAAAATAATAAAAGGAATCATTAAAAATGTGTTATTGATAAATGTTTAACATTTAGAACTTTAAAAAAATATCTTTAAATAAATAATAAAATCTCCTTAATATAAGATTGTTTATATATTCATATGCAGAATGTATCTCTGTTTAGAAATTAGAATTATAAATTTCAATGTTACAATTTTACAAGAAATATTTCAGAAAGAAATGAGTTGCAAGATAAACAAATAATAGAATAAACAAATATAGAATAAACAAATTTAATTTTTTTCTGATCTACGAAGAGCAAGGTCTGTGTATGTTTTAGTTAAAATTCTGGATTTCGTTATTATTATTATTTAAATTTTAGATCTAATCATAGAAGGCAAGCTTTATGCAATAACTATATTGAGATTTTTTCTCAAGAATTCCACATTTATTTTGTTTTGATTATTTAGAGCAATATTAATAAAATTATAAGAACTGAAACGTTTTGGTAATACATGTCTTTCTGTGCGATATCACCGCTGATTTTGAATAAATTTTATGGTCTAATTTTATAAAGTAATAAGAGATTAAAAGATATTAACTCACTAAAATTAGGATGTATTCCATTATAATCAAATAGTCCAGTAATATGTTTGAATAAGTTTCCTTATTTTCAGACAATCTCTTCCTCGTGTAGCAATTTTTACAAACAGGAGTGTAAAACATAAGTTACAACGACACTTGATGTCAAAGAGGCAGAATGTCTCTAATCTAGAACGCGAACAAGTAGAACACGGTAGGTATATGTGTGATAACCTCCAAAAATGTCCAGTTTGAATTTTATAAGTTTAAAATTTACACTCGTAAGCATGGAAATCAAACATGCAAACAAGGTACAAATTGTTTAAACTTTTAAAAAAACACCAATATTGCATTTAGTTTTATCTGACCAAAACAAAACCTAATTCAGAAAATAAAATAGGTAATAAATATTTTACGAGAGCTTTCCCAACAATCTAAATCACCTGAAACAGCAAGGATCCATCAGGAATCACCACCCTTATGCAGAACCGTCCGCAGGAATCCCAACGGGCCACAGGATAAATGTCCTGGATTATCCTGTATGGAATGGTTCTCCATGAATCCGCCGGGCTGAAAGTGGAGAACAGATAAAGGCGTGAGAGACAAGGAAAAAGTAAAGTGCAAAGAATAAAATAACATACACAAGGAAAAATGGGATTTTAAGTTAAAATAATATGGTAAACGAAAATAGATTTCTGTTTTTAAGAGGCTTCGCCGAACAATGAGAAATCCGATGTGGAAAGCATGCTGATGTAAGAGGATTGTGTCCACGTTGGGTTTTGATTGCTTCTTATCCAAGATGGCGTCTCTTTCCTTGTTCTTTTGCCCATGTATTATGTAAAGTAAATGCGATGTATGGATCAGGAGATTGCTTCTTACATAAGATACCCGCAAGAATGATGTAAGAAACGATTTCCTGTTATTTGTGGATGCAATAATAAAAAATTGTTTACAGAATTTTCAGGCTTAAGGTATCCGACTACGTTCGGAACCGTGATTTTAAAAAAAAGCGTATAAATGGATAACTTTCATGATATTGGGTGTCCCTTAGATTAGAATACATGTATAAAATTGTTTTATAAGGACATTTTGACAAAAAATTATTGAAATACAATATTTTGGCAAAAAATTAACTTAGAATAACCTTTTTTTAAAATGTTCTCCTTTTATAAGAAATGCTTCTAAAATAATAATATGTTTCTTATATGAAATAAAGACTTCTCCAGAGAATCTGAACTAGAATTTTTTGAAAAATTCACAATATTTTCAGAGTTATCACCAACTGAAATAATTATCGGCGTTTTTTTTCTTAAAATTGCTCCCCTCTGTTGTCGTAAAACATAGATAAACCCACTTCTAAGTTATATATTTCAAAACTTCTAGTTGAGCCTCTGTACAGAGGTCTGAGATATATACAGGCAAAATATTATTATAATAGAAGCATTTTTCACAAAAGGAGAATATTTTGAAAATGGGTTCATTCTATGTTCATTTTTTGTCAAAATATTGTACTTAAATAATTTTTTATTGTAATACTATTCTTAAAACAATTTTATATACATTTTTTAATCTAAGTGACTCTAAATATCATAAATATTATCCATTTATACTCTTTTGCAAAATCATGGTTTTGAACATAGTCGGATATCTTAAAGATGTAGCTGCAGAAATGTTTAGTTAAGAACGTCGAGTTTTTTAGTTCATTCATAGTTAGTGAGTATATAGTTTAGTTCAATAAAGATTTGATTTATGTAAAATCAGTTCCCTTTTTGTTTAATATAATAAATTTTGAGTAGTAAATATATATATATATATAAATGAAATAAATGTTTTTGTAGAAGCTAAATTTTATTTCCTAAAAATTCTTAAATATTATTTGATTTTATAATTACCCATATGCATTGGCGTACACAAGAGTGGAGTTTGGTTTAAAGGCACAAACCCTCTCATTGACCAATAGATTATTAATTTTTAGAATTGTGACATAGTGACTTCAGATTTAACAAAATTTCTAAGTAGCGAGTTAGATCACGCAGCTTAAGGTATTCGCCACTTCGCAACTAAAAAATTCTCCATATTGGTGAAAATTTTAAAAAATTCTTTTATGCTCTTATTTTTTAGCCCCATACATTTAAGATTCCAAAAACACTTTATTTTTGTTTCTACGATATTTAGAAGTAAAGTTATAGCATAATTAGTAAACCGGAAATCGAGTTCACAAAACCGGAAGTAGATCCCTAGACAAAATATTTTTAAGATATTGAATTGAAATTTTCGGAACATGTTTTATTTAGTTCTATCTGTGTTATGAATTAAAATCTAATCTCTGTGTAAATATTTATGTACTTTGTTTATATATATATATATATATATAAGTCATAGATTTTTAAAAAAATCACGTTTTTGCTTAAAATTTTTAAAAATATTACAAATCCTTTAATTTTTAATATATATAAAGATGTTATTTATGTACTGTATAAATATTATTTGAATATATTTTTTAGAATTTTGAGTAATAGAGACTAACTACAATTTTTCATCAAAATGACACTAAAAACGACATTTGTTATAGTCAATAAAACTCTCCAGAAAACAGCAAAAGGGTAGAAAAATCCAAATTAGTTAAATATGAAGTCAAAGAGAGCTCGAGCTATAAATATAGTAAGTTTTAAAAATGTACAATTAGTAGAAAAATTTTCATACTGTATTAAAATATTTAAATGCATTTTCTGAGAAACTACGTTTTTCAAATTTTTGCTTCACGGTAAAAGTTTATTACGGGAATTTCTTTTAAGGTATTGAATTGAAATTTTCAGAAAATGTTTTATTTAGTTTTATCTGTACAATAGATTATAATCTAATCTCAATGTGTGTATATTTATGTATTTTATTGCACTTTTTGTGAGAAAATAACATTAGTTTTTTTTAAAAAAAAAATTGAGTTCTTGCATAAAAATTAACATATTTCAAAAACTTTCAAAAATATTACAAATCTTATAGTTCCAAGTATAGATAAGGATGCTATTTATGTACTGTATAAATACTATTCAACTATATTAATTAGAATTTTCAATACAAGTCTTACCGTAACTGCAATTTTTCACTAAAATTTCACTCAAAATTTACAATATATTCAAAATTATATTTAATTTTGCGGAAATTGTACTTGAATTTCTAGTTTTATGCCCTATTTCAACTAAAAAAGTGTTTATTTAGTTGAAAATTTATATATTTCAAAAAAAGTACGCCGAAGGTATTCACATACCTTAAGTATACTTGATGGTATCCACGAAGCGTTTGATATGGTTAAACTTGTAGTCCAAGCAGTCACTGTAGTACAATGCTTGAAGTATACTTGATGGTATCCAAGAATTTAATTCAAATTTAAAATTGCATCTGGGCTTTTTCCGAACACGTCGAAAATGGCCAAATTTGGCCAAGACAGATATTTTTGTTTTTTATATTATTGAATAGAGATCTTTCGGCGTTACAAAACATTATTTTGTTTTGTTTCTACGCTGCCTAGAGGCTGTTACAATCAATTTTTTAAAGTTAGAAAAACCGGAAGTGGGCATTTAAATTTCTCAAAATCTATAATGGCGAGTCTGATAACTGAAAATGTTGCAAAAAATGTATTTCTATAAAACTTTTTGAACCAGATATTTATATTATTTTCTAGACGATATATTAAAATATTTCTTATTGTATGAATACTTTTTTCAGTTATGGCTTGTTATTTAAATAATGGTCTCATAAAGAATGTCACATTTCTTATTATGTTTATTCAATCAGCTGTAAAATTTTCAAATTTTAATAAATCATTAAAAATTTTGTACATTCATTTTTTTGATAAATGCATCTAATTTTGTTTTAGCAATACTTTTACTAATATTACTTTTTTTCTCTAATGAATTCGAAGTGTTTCAAAAATATTGCTAAAATTTCACTCACAACTGTGATTTTTGTAAAATTTAGGTAACTTATTTTTAAAATTATAAGTTAAATATTAGTATTTATTGGTAATGAGCCCTAAAAAAGAATTTATAATGTTTAAATGTGCTAATTTGTTAAAAAAGTACTCTCTGAACGTGTTCGGATACCTTAGTACAAGAAGCGTAAGCCTAAGGCCAGGTTTGAATTCAACGAAAAAACACTTGACTCTGTTTATCGCGAGGCTTTCATGAATTTAGCTAATTTGTTCCTAAATTTAAAGCACACGTCTACGCATGCGCATAAATCATTATGCCAATGGGCTAAATTCATGACGGTCACATGACAAATACAATCACGTGTTTCAAAGCAATCAGTTCACGCGTTTCACTGTTGCCAACTTTTGATTTTTCCAGAAACTTCATTTTAAAATGTACAAGAAAGATGCACGAAAGTAAACAAAATATTAAAAAAAAAAGAACTATTTTCTTTAATTTCGAAATTTTTTTAAAGAATCTTAATACTTGGAACATATGTACCCAATTATCAAATTGAAAAATTTTATCTAAATTTAACAAGCATAACAACAAAAACAAGTCTAGTGTCAGTTCTGAATTCAAATGAAAAACAAGTAATCGCATTTATCATGTAATTGTCATGAATACTTACGCATCTTGTTCATAATAAGCATTTGATTAGACTTTTTATACACCGCATAAAAATAATCGCACAAAAAAGAACATAAAAACAAATTTCAATGCACTTAAAATTTTTTAAATTACTGTATTTACTCTAATCTGAGTCACACTGTTTTTTCAGTATTAATGCTACTAAAACCGGGTGCGGCTTAGAATCCCATTTGTTGGATGGGAAAAATTGAGTTTCCACCCCCTTTCAAGAGAAAAAAGTTCATTCTGGCCACTTGCATCGATGACTAATCCCATTCCTCAGTTTATCTCCAGTATTCAGTCTATCCTAAGCATCGCGCGTTGTCTACTCCTATTTAGAAGATTCTTTTGAGTACGCTTTCTTTTTCTCAAAGATATCGATAACAGCATGAATACGAGTTCACTACGATGCAAGTATGAAAGAGGAGGCAATTTTATATGCAGCGGAAACAGAGCAGCCACTGCTGGAAATTTGACACTGATGAAGCAAAATGGATGGTGTAAGCAAAATGATATATTTTTTTCTTGTAAATGTTCAACAGTCTTTAATAATTCTTTTACATTCTTTTATAAGACATTCTTTAAAAAATGTTTCATAGCAATTCATTGTACGGAATAGAAGACAACACCGTATGGAAAAATAGTGACCGCAACAACCCCCGAAATCAGCAGTAACATTTGGAGTGGTGAATTATTTTCGAAACATGGTACTGACGGTTAGAGTAATTATAGGTACATGTATAAATTTGAAAGTTTTAATACTGTTAAAATTAATATTATTTATTAATTTCTTATTATTTCCCACTAAAACTTTTTTTTAACAAATTTCTTAAGTATCGGATATTGACAATTTCTGTGTGTGATCGGATCTAATCCAATCGGATGCTACACAATTTTTTATCCTTTCTTCAAAATGTGTAGAGCAGCGTTTCTCAAACTGTGGGGTGCGCCTCCTTAGGAGGGAGTGATAATTCTAAGAGAGAGGCACGAGCATATTGAAAAGTAGAAACCAAAAGATTATTTTTAAAAAAATTATGAATTTACTGAAAGTAAGTAAACAAAATACATTCTGGTACAATAAAAAATAAAATACACATTTACACTGATATAATACACTTATAAATGTATCAGTGCTGCACAATGTATTTTATAGTTAATTTAACAATACGAAATTTAAGAACAACATTAATAACTATCAATGACCCCGTAGGCTTGTCATATGTAAAATTATATATATAAAAGTTAACACTTGATAATTTGTACGGTTTATATTATTATTCCCTTAACTGCTGAATTAAAGTTAGCGATTCGCTCCCAAACGTCCCCATTTACAACGTAGGCGCTCGTATGTGATGTATGGGAGAGGCGGAGAGAAAAAGGAATAAATAAGCAAATCCTTTGAAAGTAAATCCTTCGTAAACATTGTAAAGGTAGTTTTTTTTGCATTCCAAAGTCTTCGGGATAATTTTTTGGATAGCATTGTACAGAAAAGATCGTACTTCAAAAAGACGTATATATGCGTCCAGGGCAATGCACGTTTTGGTTGAGCGAGACGTTTATATACGCCGATGACACTTAAGAGGTTAAAGTGGTATTATAGCTTTAGTGTTAAAGTATATTATTGACTTAAATACATTGCTATTGTATGATGGGAGGGAGGGGGTGGCGCGATGAAAATTATGATTGAATATTGGGTCGCAAATATTGAAACTTTGGGAAGCACTGGTGTAGAGAATTAGAGGTGCGGCTTAAATTTGAGTAAATACGGCATTATTATTGTCATTTTATGTCCTTGATATATTAATACAAATCGTACCGATCATGTGCAGTTTACTGAACGATCTCATACGTTGAAATAGAGATCTCGGGGAAGAAAATAAACTCGAAAGTAGAGACAACAGATCAACAATAAAATACAATCACAAAATTAGACAGTGAGACTCAATTACTAAAAAGCGATAGTTCATTGAACCGAAGGATTTGTCGGGGAAAAAGAAAAAGACCGGAAAAGGAGCATTATTGGGGAGAGAGAATCGATATGCGATCTGTCTAACACGCAAAAACAACGGGAAGAGTAATGATGCCGAGAAGACACGCATGTGTTGTGTGTACATGTCGCACTGGAAAATGATGAAATTAGGGCTTTCATCAAATCCCTGAGGGAAATGATCAATTCACGGAAGGTGTTAAACTAACGTCTCTTTGAGGTCATTTCCCTTATGTAAGTAAGTGATTTGATGAAATTCCCGAACTGTTTTAGTGAAATGTTGAGATGAATAAGTCAGCATTTATTAAAGCAATGTTTTCGCCTTTTTTTTTTTTTGTTACCACTCCCTTTTACCTCCCTTCTCTCCTCGTCCGAGCCAGGCAGCGCCGAGCTTCTAACGTGACGCACCAAAACAAAATGTCCTAAATATCATTTTTAGGTTTATTTAGTTATATTCTTTGTATTAATAGCTTTTGATTGATATATTATTTTTGTATGCCTGAAAATTGGAAACTGGATAAAACTTCAATTGAAAAATGCAAGCAAACAAATTAGGGAATTTGACCACGTCCCCTATTATCAGAGAAAAAAAAAATTTTGATAGTAAAAAAAAAATCTATTTTAAATAGGGAAATGATAACTAAAAAGAGGTGTTACAAATAAAGCAGGATATTTCTGAAATACTACATTAATGTATAGTTTTTTTTAAAAAAAATGTGTGTGTGTGATTGAAATTCAACTACAAGTAACTTTACTTTTTTTAAAAAAAATTACCAGTTTTATTATCTAATTATTTTGTTAACTAATTTCGAATACATAATTTGTAATTCAATCAGTATTGTTGTATTAATTACTCTACTTTTAATAATGCACCCTATTTTCTAAATAAACACTTTTAAACTCTTGACAATATTATTTCATCATTTCACTGAAAGAGGTTAGGGATTTGATCAAATCACTTACTCTTTCCTAGGGAAATCACCCTACAGTTCTTATTTTAACATCTTCCGTCCTTTGATCATCTATCTTAGGGATTTGATGAAATCCCTAATTTAATCATTCCTGCGACATACACACATCAGGGAATACTGGATTCTTCGAAAAAGCCATTGTGTCTTCTTACTTAAGTATAATCGAAAGACTTTAAGGGAATTTAGAATGTGTTTTGAATTAATAACAAATATTTTGGAACAAAACTGTCAAAGCTATTAATGCGCATATTACTTTTTATTATTTTATTAAGATACAAGGAAGTGATGATAGTTAAAAACTGGTAACAAAATAGTTTTACGAAATTTGAGAATGAAGTGTTTAGAAAAGTTCGCACTTAAAACCTCGCGAGAGCCACTGGGCACGAGCCTCGTAATTCTGAACGGTGGTCAAGTGGCAAAGACGTTAACTGAACTCGCGTCTTCCTCTCCAAACTACCACACCACACCAAGGAAGGACTTTGAACGTTGACAGATTCAACGTGCATCAGGCTCCCTACACCACGGGTCTTCAATAGCAGTAAGGCTCTAATTCATGACACACCGGTCACGATTTCGTGACAATAACCACTAGGTTACCTCACCCCCCTCCGAACACTGTGCAAATACAAATTTGCAATTGCCTTTGATAAATATTAGAATGAGTTAAATTTGGCGATCGTGATAAATGACTTCTCCTCGAACAAAACAGGCAGTGCTTATGACTGGATGAGTGATTGTTTATTACAGTGGCGCACACAAGGGGATGTCCTGGGGTCGGACCCCCCAAAGCCCTTGATTTTTTTCCGATTGGTTATAATTCTAAGTATATAATACGTAAAATTTAACTAAATATTTGTTATTAATGATTAATTTTATTAATTAATGCTAATTATTTATTCACTAATTAGTTTTTTACTATGTTTTATTCCTGAAAATCAACAAAATCAAAAATAGCATGATACAAGAATGGTGAACTTTCAACCCCGGACACCCCTTGAAAATTCTTGTGTGCGCTCCTGGTTTATTAGCGTGGAAAAACAATACGAAGATTGTTGGTGACAGACCTTGTAATTTTGAACTTTGCCAAGTGACGAGGACGATGCCTGAACTGGCATTCACTCTCCTAACTACCACACCACACCAACGAGAGGACATTTGAGCTCTCTATAGATTTAACGTGCATTGCTCCCCTACACGGCGGGTCTTCAGCGGCACTAGGCTCGAACTAACGACACGCCGGCCATGAGTCTGTGACTAAAATGACTGAAATAAAATTTTTCTTTGTCGACCTAAGTAGGAATTGATTTTAAAATTTTTTTTATATTACTTGTTTTATTTTAATATGTAAAGGGATGACTTATTTAACATTATTATTAATTAAACACCACGGTATAGGTGAAAAATGCAAAACACATTTTACACCACAAAAAAAGTTCAATTCAGATAAAAATTAGGATTATGATAACACATAGGCTGCTCTCTACAGGATAGCGAAGCTAAAATATAATATCAATATTTGAGTTCTTTTTATATCTGGAAAAATAATTCCAAATTCGTGTTGTGAAGACAGCCTTAAGGTACAGATCAGAAACGGACATCAGCACTTCTGACTTCTTAAAGCCTGTTATTTCTCCCACATCATAAAATATCGCGAGAAAGTTTTTAATTGTACTTTTTTATCCTCCTACGTATTAGAAAAGGGCTTCACGCGGTTACCGATCACCGAACAAACAAGTAATATTAAAAATAATAATAATAAGTCAATTCCTACTTTGGTCAACAAAGAAAATTTTTATCTTAGTTAATTAAATTTAATTAATGAATTAATATTTGAAAAATCTGTATCAGCATCAAATGTCATCCACTACAAGCTTAAAAACAATGTGTTTGTACTTCAGTGGATGAATAAAAATATTTATTAACGATTGAAAATTTGAACAAGATTATATGTATATATAGGGAGAGAGGGAAACTAATAGTAGGAATTGCAAAAGTAGATCGGACATTACTACCCGAGGAAATTTTCGAATAAGCAAAATGTGGAAAAGTTGCTATCACAAAGCGTCTGGTTCATCTCTTCCATTAAAAACGATTGGTTTTTTTTTTTTTGCTCTCAGTTAATTTATAAAATAGAAACTAAACATTAATTTAAGTTTAATTAATAAGCTCTTAAAATAAACATGTGAATTTTTGTGGGTTTTTTCACACTACATTTCTCTACAGACAGAAATTTAAAAATTTTAAAGTAGACAGCACTATTCCAGTTCTCAAAATCACATTTGAAATGGATGAATTTGAAAAATTCAATAACATGTGAGCAAGAGTCTACCCCAAACCGGAAAACATGACAAGTGGTTCTATGAGGAAAAAAAAAGTTTGGGGGTGAGTGAGTGTTTTATTAACGTCGCACTATGAAGGAACACGAGGGCTATTGACGATGGACAGCATAATTTGAACATCAGACTAGTGACGAGGACGACACCTGAACTGGCGCCCTCTCTCCAAACTACCCAACCACACCAAAGGGAGAACAATGAGCCTCGACAGATTTAACATGCATCAACTCCCTCTACACGGAGGGTCTTGAATGGTACCAGGAATCGAATCTGCGACACTCCGGCCACGAGTTATTGACCATAATCACTCACTAGGCAAGCGTTTCTCAAACTGTGGAGTGCAACCCCCTAGGGCAGGGATGGCGAACCAGTGGCACGCGTGCCATTATTTGCATGCGACACAATATTTTTGGCAGAAAATTGGTTTACATTTTATTTCAATTTCACTATGAAGTATTGCGAACAAATGCTAATGATCGGTTGCGGGGAGCTCACTCGTTTGTTATTGTCTTGCCTTAGTTTCGTCGTAGACTACAATTGCTTATGATGTAAATTTTGTCTACGCATAGCATAGTCAATTTCATTGACACAACTGTATTTTAAAGTTTGTCTGTGTTATATTTACGATTTTTAACTGTTATTTAGCAAGATTAGTTCAGCAAAAGAACACAAAAGTGCAAGATAGTAAGTGTAACAGAGAATTTCAAATTGGGTGGACCGAGAAACATGGCATTATTAGTAAAGGCGACAGAGCGGTGTGCATTTTATGTTCTGGAACAGTGGTATGCAGGGCATCGTCTGTAAAATGGTATTTTGAAACAAATCACAAACCCTCTTGTCAAAAAAGTGAGCCATAGCAAAAATAATTAATTGCTTAGAAGCCGTTTGGCAGATGACTCCAATTCAGCATGTATTCTATACAAAAAGTACCATCTTACATCCTAATATGAGTTATTTGTCATCCAATCTTCAACAACAGAAGAAACACTTATGTTACTTTAATTTGAATTGTACATCATTACACAATTCTTTAGAAAAAATGGCGCGTTGATCCAAAAAGGTTCACCACCCTTGCCCTAGGGAAACGTGATAACTCTACGAGGGTGGTGCGAGCATATTGAAAAGTCAAAAACAAAAGATTATTCAAGAAAATTATTAATTTGTGGAAAGTAAACAAACAAAATACATTATGCTATAATAAAAATGAAATACACGTTTACACTGATGTGATACACTTATAAATGTATCAGTACTTTACAATGTTTTCATAATTAATTTAACAATACTAAAATAAGAACAATTTTAATAATTAAAAGTGACACCATTGGCTTGTCATGTATAAAATTTTTACAAAAATTAACACTTTTCTTGATAATTTGTTCGGTTTATAATACAATTGATCCCTTTATTGCCGATTAAAAGTTACGTGATTCGCTACCCAATGCTACCGTTTTCCACGTAGACGCGCATATGTGATGTATTGGAGGGGATGAAAAGGGATAAATACGTAAAACTTTCTCTTAAATAAGTAAATCCTTTGAAAACACTGTCAAAGTCCTTTTATTGCATTCCAAAGCCTTCGGAATAATTTTATGGGTAGCAGCACACAGGAAAGATCGTACTTCGGAAAGACGTATGTATACGCCTGGAGCAATTAACGCTTTGGCTGAGGGAGACTTTTATATACTATGGTGGTATTTAAGAGGTTAAAATCATATTGTAGCCTTAGCATCAAAGTATAGCATTTTTTAATTCAATGCATTGTTATTGTATGAAGCGGAGGGCGATGAAAATTATTATTAAATATTGGGTTGCAAATATTGAAAGTTTGAGGCACTGCACTAGGTTACTGCGGTCAAAAAGATTTGGGACCTCTGAACTGCAGTATTATATAAAATTTTCGAAAAACATGTTCATCTAGATAAAACTTGATACTCAATCCATGCCCGATTCATTTTTATTTAATAATCTATGAATTTTATGCCCAAATAATGTGGAAGCCTTTTTTCAGTATAAAACTTCATTCAAAAAAAGGAACATTTTATATTTCGCATAAGCGTTTGCGGTCGACCTTGAATCGAGATTTAGAATTAATCCTTTAACTATGTTTTCTAGAAAATAATTCCAGCAGCTTCCTCTTCTCTATTCTCATTGGACAGCGCGTTAAGCTTGCAATTAGGTACATTTTGTTCATCGACAACCCCGTTTTTGACGTCACGTTGCTGCGTAATTGTCAAAAACCTTTTTCGTTCACTCGTCTTTCTAAAGCTTGTGGAAAATGACTTTGTGTTAAGGGATTTTTTTATTTCGTTTAAACAAATTATGGGAACTATGTGTCCTTTACTTTCCTACAACCTTCACGTGTTTCTTAAAATTTACTTAGCGAAGAATCAGTTTCTAAACTTATTTATGCTACAGTGTCAAAATATTGATTTAGATAAATTTAAAACATGCTAAGCTTTTTTTTCTTCTAAAAGAAAGTGACCTTTTATTTTTTTTGCTAAGACTTCATCGTTCGAGATGACGGTACTTCAATTTCAAATCTAGTTTCTATCAAGAGTGGGAAATATCTATGAAATCATACAAATGAATTTAATTTCAGTATTAGTATTAAAATTAAAGTTTGATGGTGTGACAGTTAAATTCCCGTCCTAATCGCCGCATGTCCTAATCGTTAAACTTGGTGTGAAGGAGTGGGAATGGAATATAGTTGGCCTTGATCCTTCCAAACCTGGTGCCACGTTATTCCCCATCCCTCTAACTAGTTAAAAATTTGTTTTTCTTACAATTCCTACTATTATATAGTTTACTCTCTCTATATATTTATTTATTTATATATTTATCTTGTTCAAATTTTCAATCGTTAACAAAATATTTTTTATTCATCCACTCAAGTTCAAATACATTTTTCTAAACTTGTAGTGGAGGACACTTGATGTTAATACAGTTTTTTCAAATATTAATTCATTAATTAAATTTAATTTCATCTATTAGCGGTTTCTGACGCCAACTTAGATTCGTCTCTATTGTTGTAATAATGTAACTGTTAAAAGAAAGATAAAAGTTGGCATCGAAAACCTGTTTTTCAGCCATACCGGGTGTGCATTGTTACAACAATGCAGACAAATCATGCTCATTTTCCAATTTCTACTATTAGTTCACTTTCTCCCTATATCTATATTTATATATATATATTCTATTCCAATTTTCAATCGTTAATAAAATACTTTCTATTCATTCATTCAAAAAAAGGAATTGGCTTATTTATTTTTTTTTATTATATATAATTACTTGTCCATCCTTGTTTGAGTAAGAAATTGTCGTGTCGTAGTGCCGCGATCATGATATCCTTAAAAATAGAGCTGAGCATATATTTAAAATTCCTCGTGAAATTTTTTTAAAAAAAGACTCCAACTTAATGTTTTAAATTCTTAAAGAAGTGTTTGGAGATATATAACTGCATTTCACGTGGTCAAATTTTTTAGTGGCACAAACGATATTCGGAAACTTAAGTGGCTGATGAAGATGATAAACGTTTTAGTCGATCGACGTCATCGAGAATTGATGAAAACTGTTACAAAAAATAATGTTATTGTGCCAAAAGACCGAAGTTTGAGTGTTCGGTTGATGACAGGTTTACGAACGATGACAGAGAGACAATAAGAAACATTTTGTGGGAGAATTTTCATATTGTTACGAATTTTGTGTAAATAGTGTAAATAATTTGTATGTGGATGCGTAAAGCACTTGTATTACTTTATGTTAAAATTGTACTATTCACAAGCAATGCCGCCCCTTACGTTATAATGGCGATTCAATGAGAACTTGGCGAAATCTTGGCGGTAGAGCCAAGTTCGCATCATTTTTGGCGACTTTGGTGATCATGTTGGGGAGTTCGGAACGCTCTGGATTCGTCTAGAAATTTGTGGAGAGGTCCACTAACGTCACGCTCTATGACACGAGTGGTTATATTTCTGGAAGTTTCTACCGCGCCTATAAATAGAGATACTCAATGGAACCAGAGTCAGTATTGATTCAACCAGTGAGTAGTGAGCATTGTTTTGATTAGCTCGACTTTGCTTGTGAATAATCTTTTACATACGTGTATTTTAAACACTAATAATTGTGTTTGATTGCTGTTGAAGGTGTGAAGACTTTCTGAGATTTATTCAGTGCTGAATCTTGTAATTCAAGGATTGGATTTTTGTTAATAAATTCGCATCGCTCTTGAAGAACTGTTTATTTCTTTGTGATTGTTTTGCATAAAATCCTTGAATCCAGACCTACGTAACAATATGTTGAAAGTTTGCGCAAAACTGGTACCGAAAAAATTGATTGAGCACATTGCGCTCTCTGTAGAACAGTTCTCAGCATAAAAACGCATTACTGTGATCGAGCATCTACCGTACTCACCAGATCTCGTACTATATGACTTCTACTTGTTTCTTTATGTGAAAAATGCATTGAAAGGAACATATTTTCAATCTGTTGATGAGTTTAAGGCAAAAACGGCAGATTTACTGAAGATGACACCTAATGAGACCCAGCACTGCTTCGAACAAAGGAAATCTCGTTTGCAGCTTTGTATTGAAACGGAAAGGGAGTATGTTGAAGGGGTTTAAGGTTTTTGCACATTTTTTTTTTAAAAAAAGCCAATTTTTTAAACTAATCCGATTATTTAATTGCCACAGTGGTATTTAAAACTTTCGTATTGCTTCGCATTGAAAAAACGGTTAAAAAATCACTGCCAAAAATCAAAATGAAAAAAAAATCATTTTTTTTTAATTAAGACAAATAAAGTTTTATTTATCTTAATTAAAATTCAATTTAAGATAGTAATCTATGCATTTTTGTATATGTCATAAGTTTTAAATACTTTTTTTATATTTTTACTATGTTGCCCATTTTATATCTATTTAATGTGGAATATATACACACACATGGTATTGTTTTAAAAGTACTGTAATTTCAGTTATAATTAATATTTTTACATTGGTGAGTAGATTTAGTTTTATTTTTCTTCTCTCTCTCTCGGTAATTTTACTTAATACTAACATTGGTAATGTAATTTTCGTGCATTTAATATTAATATTCTATAATGTTATCATTATTATCTTTAGTTTTAATGATGGCTTCTTGCTCTTGCTTCTTTTCCCAAAACGCACATAGCCCAATATTATAGGTAAATTACGGATGAAAGTTGGCTGACCTGGAAACAATCTATGATCCTGCAATTTTAGTTACTAAGGCCAAGATTTTGCAATTGTACTACCTTGGAGAACTTATTTTTGATCTATACTATCTGTTTATTTTTGCTTTACTTCTTTTATACTGATTTAGTATATATATATATACAAAAAGATGAAACACAAGTTAATTAGAAAAACAAAAATTTGACATAAACTGATTCTCAAATTGCAAAACTTCAATGTTGCACACTCAAAAAACAATAAATAATAAAACAAACAAACAAGGTTTTGAAATTAGATTAAAGATACATAAATTAACCAAGTTCAACATTCGACTTAGGACCGATAAGTGGGGTTAAACTAGTTTGTTGATAACATCCTTACCTCTGTTACACACAACTTGGTAGACTAAACTAAAAATATCCGAATTCATAAAAATCTCCAGAATTTAAAGTTAATATTTCAAATAGTAAGATATTCCTCACCATATTTTGAACAATATTTGAGAAAAAAAAATATTAAAATTCTAAAATATATGAGTGCATAACGTAACTTAAATATCAGTAAAATATACCTATTATTAAAATGAAAACATCCAAAAACACCATCTCAAAAATTTATAAAGTTAAATTTGAAAAAAACCTCGCGTATATTCATCATTGCAAGATCACAAAAATATCAGTGTTTATCTATAGTATCAATCTTCATTTAATTGTATGTATGTATTTTAATACCAAATAATATAAAATCGAAAACACTTAAATATGTTTAAAAGTTTTATTAAGTGCCGTTTTCGTAAAAACCAAAATAATAAAAATAACAAGAAAAATTATAAATAAAGCTCTTCGACTCAATTGGATTTTTTTTTATCTTTTCTATCTTTACGACTAAAACACACAATCCTGTTGTAAACATCAAATATTGTCATGGTGACATAATACGTTCTTGAAAATATCTATGTCATGATTGGACAGTTCCCTATCCCCCTTCCAATGTATCTAAAGTTAATGGATAAATGCAAAATTATTTATTCTCAAACAGCCTTCTGAAGATTTGAATAAACCTCTTACTGCCCCGGAGAATAGGACAAGCTGTTTCTTTACATGTACTTTTATCTGTTCAGTATCAGTAAACGACATTATCACTATCAAAAAATAAACCCCTTTTTAAATAAAAAAAAGACGCTCTTGAAGATTATTAAACAAACATCACCAAAATTTTAAAACTACTTTGAGAAAGATAAATTGTTTACTCTGATCAAAAGTTCGAAAGATCACTTTCTCGTCCGAATTTTTGATAAAAATTTCTGAAAAATGCTCGTTTTTTTCTGTCGACGTAAAAAGTTTATCGAGTATAATGCCTAAAGAAAAATTTAATTTGTACTGAATACCGCTTAATCAAGTAATACAAAAAAAGTTAGTCCAATTCTTACTTGGTCAATAAAGAAAATTTTTATTTTAGTTACTTCTTATTAAATAGTTACAACTAATATAAATATGTAAATACATATGAAATAATAACAATATTAATTGACAAAAAAAAAAAACGATTTTCCTTGAAATTTTATATTTTTCTTTCTATATAGGAGTTGAACCAATTTTTTTGTGTTTGTTATTCTTTATTCAATAATTAAATTTAATTATCCTAATAAAATAGTGTAGTAAAAAAGAAATCACATTCTCAGAAATTAGGCAATCCCAGGTTTGATTCGAACCCATGACCTTTGGATTAGAAGTCCAACGCACTATCCATTGCACTACAGGTAAAACAAAGAACGATTTTCCTTTCTATATATGCTGTTGGATTATTATTTTTGTTTGTTACTATTTATATATTTTTTATTTAATTAATGAATTGATATTTGGAAAAACTATGTTAAGGTATTCGACTCCGTTCGGAATCGTTACTTTAAAAAAGCGTATAAATGGATAATTTTCGTGATATTTAGTGTCACTTAGATTAGAATATATGTATAAAATTGCTTTAAAGACATTTTGACAAAAATTTATTTAAATACAATATTTTGGCAAAAAATTAACCTAGAGTAACTTTTTTTTCAAAATGTTCTCCTTTTGTGAAAAAAAATCCTCAGGAATATTACAAAAATTTCATGCCCAAAAATTAACTAACACAAAAAGAAAAGAATTTTAAAAATTTCCATTATTTTTTTTTTTTAAAAAAATTAAATTTGTAAAATTGTGTGAATAATATATGCAAAATTTTATCTCGTATAATTTTCTTAAATAGGAGCATTATATATGAAATGCTAAAATATAACTTTTAAATATATAAATAAAAAAAAAAATACTCAAAGGATGCCGAGTCCTTTTAAATACTACCTATTATCATTT
This sequence comes from Trichonephila inaurata madagascariensis, assembly GCA_019973955.1. Lineage (NCBI taxonomy): Eukaryota > Metazoa > Arthropoda > Arachnida > Araneae > Nephilidae > Trichonephila > Trichonephila inaurata. Next base: position 79,467 of record BMAV01021135.1, on the reverse strand, counting down.
ATTGTATATATGTGTACAATGTTATGTTTGATTGTATTTGTGCAATCTATTAAAATTTTATTTTTTTTTAACTTGACACGCTCTTTCTTGTATATATTATCCCACGTGCGAGTTACTGCTTTTGTTGATTTCCTTAGATCCTTGTTCAAAAACTATTTCCATTTACCTATCATTTATTCTTGATCAAATTCGAACTGGACATAAATTTAGTTGACCCTATTAACCTTATTAGTTAGTAAAAAACAGAAAAGAATGCCCAAGTTGCATTAATTACTATGATTTTAGTTCATTAGTTATAATTATGAAGACTTCAAAGCCATAAAATAATTTCCGTGCGCCAGATTGGGAAAACTGCCCACTGTGCTGCGGGTCTTTAGTGGTACTATGGAGTGGTACTAGGCCGAGGTACTGGAGTGGTACTAGGCCGAGGCTCAGGACTTACGACGTCTCTATCGATAGATTTAACACGCATCAAGGCGAGTTTTCAGTGGAGCTAAGGCTCCAATTCATGACACGCAGGTCAATATAAGTTTAAAAAAAAAAAAAAAAAGAAATAGAGAAAAGCATTCTATGCATTAAAATCTGACATATTGCATAGTCTGTTCATTCACAAAAGATAATCTGACTGTAAGTGAGTGGGAATTATATTAATGTCACACTATTAAGCAACAAAAGGGCTTTTGGTGACGGACCTCCTAATTTTGAACCTTGGTCAAGAGGCTAAGACGACAACTGAGCTGGTAATTCCCTTTCCAAACTACCACACCACACCAACTGGAGAATATTCAACCTTGTCAGATACAACGTTCAGTGGCACTATACTCGAACTCATAACACGCTGCCCATTCAGCGGGGAATATCGGACCACCAGGCCCGGCCGGGGCCATAATCGGACTATAAGTTATTTTCTGATTGTGGCCCCGACAGCCTGGTGGTTACGGTTAATCGGACTATAAGTTACTTTGAGTCACCCATCCGGTATAGTGGCTAGCGACGCTGACTGCTGAGGTAAGTCGGGTCGAACCCGGAAGGCTTATATTTGTAAATGAAGTCTCTTCACGGCATGGGGTACCTAAATACCGCAAGTCCTCCTCGTGAGTTTGGTGGACGGTGCGACGGAGGCCCCTGACCACCCCAGGTGTCCTTCCTCAAATTGGGTGGAAACGAGCAAACGTAATTGTCATATATGGTGCTCAAAGTTAGGCGAACAAGGCGCCACTTAGCCCTTTACCATGATGAATTTCGTGGGCCTGATCGGGCCCTTTTTGCCTATCAGGTGACATCAGTAACAACAACATAAGTTATTATAAAAAAATAAATTTCATTAAATATATAATTCCTATGCATAAAATTTAGCTTGGCTAATAGTTTATCTAAATTAATTTCGTATTTAATAAAAAACTCACTATTATTTTTTACATTTCTAATAGGGCTGTGAATTGGTGTTTTACCATTGCAAACCAAGTACATTCCCCTGGAGCTGGTACCTCTTTTTAGTGCGGCACCCTATTGGGGGAATACCAATCGCTGCAAGCATCTGAACTCTGATGGTGCGAAACCATGCGCAGGAACAAAATTTTGCCGAGAGCATTCAAACCAAATGGCACTCAAGGGATCTTTTACATATTGCATAATCATACGACTTTGATGCTGGTGATTTTTTCCATCATGAAAATCCACCGACTTGGGTTGTGGTCGAACCCGCAACGTTAGACATGCAAAGCCAGCGACAAACCAAGTACGCGCGCGCGCCTCCCAGCCGGCTAACTCATTCATATTGTCTTTGAAATATGCTACATTACAAGATAAATTTTTAAAAATCATTAGAACTCCAAAAAAAGTTTTATTGAGTCTATGAAAATCACCTGTTTTGTCAAAAAATATATACAGTCGAATCTCTATAGTGCGAATTTTTCTATATAGCGAATTTTTTCCTGGAACCAAGAACATTTCACAATTCTCTTCGTAAAATAACCTCTATAGCGAAGTGCATTTCTATATAACGAACTTTTTCTCGTGATTAAATGTTTTTTCACCCTATTTTTAAAGTATTTCTGGACATTTCTATTCTCTTTTTTAACACATTTTATGCTGGTTATAAATTTTGAACTGGTTTTTATTAGGTGCCTCATTCGACGAGAGCAATATAATTCTGGGCGTTTCATCCAAGTGCAACCTTTACCCCCATTGTCCAGTTCAGTGTAAACATCTTCGATATCCCCTTTCACCCTCAGTGAAGTTGTCTCGTGTCCTTGAACTAGTGTCCGTTCATTTGTAGAGTTGATCAATTGTACTAGGCTTCTTGTAGCTCGAAAATGTTAAAACGTAAGCCCTTGAACATCAAAGAAAAATGCATTTAATTCTTCAGGGCGTCACGAAACTTTCCTTGAAATTTTTATTTACTTTTATTTATTTATTTATTTTTGATAGTTGAGATACATAAAATAAATATTTACTATTTTACAAAAAGGTATGAATAGTTACTTTTTGTAATATATAGTGTTTGCGAACTTAAAATTTGTTTTATGAAGTAGTATATTGAAAGGTGAACTTCCATATAACGAATTTTCCATGTAATGAACTTTTTTCGGGATTTAGCGACTTCGTTATATAGAGGTCCAACTGTATATATAACTATTTTAATTTGAAATGAATGTTAAAAAATTTATTTCAAATTTAACTGCTGTCAGCCATTGTCAATACCTGAAATTTCATCAAAACCGAATTTAACAATCTCCCTTTCAATTCACACACTTAACACTGCCCCCCAACTACAATACTCAAGTAAGTTGTTTATTAACCCCACACATCAATTAGGGCAACTTTGGGAAGGAATGCTCTCTTCACAGGGGCGAGGCTAAATACATTCTATCTTATTATTCTAATGGAAAGAGATGACAGATTACTCATTTATGGCCCTAGTTTCATCCTCGCAATTAGTGAACAGGCGTCTCGCGTGAATTATTTATATCACCTGGCATTCGAGATGTCTTCGCAAGCGCGATTTTATCACACATAGTTCGGGGAAGATGAGAATTCTGTGTGCTTTCCTTGTTTTAAGTAAAGGAGGCTTGAAACGTACCTCGTACCGATAGGATCTCCTGAAAAGACATATTCCTTTGCGAAATGCTTGGTTTCCTGCCTCCAAGATTCAAAGTTCATATCGTATAAGTAATTACTTTTTTTTAAATAAAAATTCTGTTTTGTTGCACAATGTTGAAACAATTCATAAATAGACCCACCCAATTTAATCAAATTAATTATACAGATTAGGGGGCTTTAAAGAAGCACAGTGGTCGAATGGTAGCTACCACTACCGGACTGAGCAAAGTCAACTCACTCTTTCATCCTTTCAGTGGGTCCATAAATGAGTACCAAGCTTGTGCTTGGGAACTAAACACTGAGGGGGTTTGCGTCAGGCTGACCACCTGACGAGAACTTCTCATGCACCTCAGCGCCCAAGGTCACGAAAACTGAGATGTTTACAGTAAGCCTTGGCCCTCATGGGCTGTTGCGCTACTAGGTTTACTTCAGGGGGCCTTAAACTAAGGCCGGAATTTATTAGTCAAACTGTGGCCGCGGCAGCCTTGTAGTCAATGCCACTGACTCATAGCTGGCGTGTCACGAGTTTGATCCAAGTGCCACTGAAGACTCTCGCTGTAGAGAGAGTTACAGCACGTTAAATCTGTCGAGGCTCATTGGTTTGGTGTGGAAGTTAGAAGAGAAGGTACCAGCTCAGAGTCGTCTGGTCACTTGACCATGGTTCAAAATCACGAGGTCCGTCGACAATAACCATTGTGCTACTTTATAGGGCTACGTAAATATAACTCACTCACTCTCCCAAAAATCTATAAGGTTAGCGTTTTTAAAGCAGGATGATGCAGTATTACATTACCAACGTATTCCAACCATTCAGAAAAATCTAATGGAAATCATGTGATTTTTACAGCTTGCGGCTGACCAAGGCTGTAAATAGATGAAAAGATGTAATTTTTTTTGCACTTACTTTTTTGGAAATTCTATAATAAGCTAATAAATAAAAAAATATCCATAGTTAGAAATTATACACACTTTTTATTCAGCTACTAAAAATACTATTGGCGAATTATTACTCATCAATTAAGTAGAAATTTTAAAACATTGATTAACAGGTGTTTGTGACAATCTTTTTAACTCCTGACTCGAAAGAGTTCTTTTCCGATTTTATACAAAGAAAATATTACGTCCTCTTGATCCTGCTGCATGATATATGTTTTCAGTTTCCGAACAATGTAAAAAATTAGAAAATTTAACTGTTTTCATATGAGTTTCGCTATCAGTTTCTACATCATAAAAATCTCTACGTATTTGTTTCCGACAATTTGCCATGCTAAGCAAATTTTTCAAAACAAAATTGTCTGCAACCCCCCCCCCCCCCGTCCGTATAATAGACCTCACTTCTCTCTCAAATGCTAAAATTTGTTAAAATATCTCCTGCATTGTGAAGTAGGATAAAGGAATTTCCTTTCCCATTCAAAACTCACACGTTAGGTTACACTCATCAGCACCTGCAAAGTCAAAAATGGACTGCACCCTTCGCTGTCGAAGTTTGCTACTTGGAAGAAAATTCTTTTCCTGTTCCGGAGAAAAAAAATGTCATTTGAAAAAAAACTCAATTTTTTTTTTAATTCAAACTAATAAAAAATAAATTTTCGGTTGCTGAAATAATTCATTTATTTGGGGTTTATTATTCCTTAAATAAGGGGTTTTACCAGTATTTTAATCGGGTAAAAGAAAAAATGAGCCTACATATAACGAACCTCCATTTTACAAATTTCTCTAGTTTGAGAAATTTTTCCAGGAACCAAGATCATTTTACTATTTTCTTTGTAAAATAGCCTCCAAAAAGCGAAGTGCATTTTCTATCTAACGAACTTTTTCTCTTGTAATTCAACTTTTTTTCTCCTCTATTTTTAAAATATTTCAGGATATTTTTCAAATGATTCTCCCTTTTAGCACATTTTAGGGTAATCAATGGCCTTGAATTAGTATTGCCAGGTTTCACTTAGAGCAATAAAACGGCTATAATATTTTTTAAACAGGAAACTCAAATAAATCTAACAGATTTTATCAGAAATTAAATTTAAGGACACATGTGGTAGCGTACGTTTAAAATTTCTTGGCTTTAAAATAATGTACGTTTAAAATTACCCGTAGGTTTAAAATTAGAAAATGTTAAGAAATTCATTAGTTTTAAAATAAAATTATTTTTTAAAGTTGGACGGTATAATCCTAGACAATGTCTTTTTTTTATTTTCTTGTTTTTCTAGCAGATCTCTTTTTTTTCGGTAAGATATATAAAATGAATAGGTATTAATTTTCAAAAAATGTGTGAATAAATACTTTTTTTAATAATGTAGTGTTTTAGAATTTAAAATTTGTTGTGCGTGGTTTTTAGAGTAAATTAAAAGAGGAACCTCTATTTAACGAATTTTCGCAACAGGTTTATATTTTTTATGCGTAAGCTTTTTTTATTATTAATGGATTCAGAATGTGTGTACTTGTATGTCCATTATATTGTCAAGAATATTTCTTAATCTTATAAATAAAAGGGGGCAGGCTGGCTCATCACAGAACAGGTTCTAATTCAACGAGTTTTGACCTCAGTCTGCTAAATTTGTAGTTACTGTAGAATTCCTCTTTAATGTTCAGAATTTTTATGTATATAAGAAGTCAACGTCTGTTTCAGAACAAAAGATCAGAATTCAAGGTTATACTAGTATAATGGTGCCGCTTTTTCCCCTTTAAGATCTGGAAAATGTTAATTCCTTGTTAGCCCATTAGGCAAAAAACGTTACAATTTATGCATACTTAATAAAATGTTTTCGAGAGAGATATCCCCCACAGATATTACTCACTTTTAATGGTAACGTCATAAGAAATCTATGTTGTAACGATCTAGATATATATAAAAAAAATTTAGAATGTTTTAAGTATTTTTTAAGATTTTGAAAATATTTATTTATTTAAAAGTTGTATTCCTGAACAGAACAGATTACGAGAAAACGTTTAATGTAGATCACCATAACAACCGATAATTGAGAGAGAGAATGTTATTGAAAAAGTACATCAAAGTACACATTTTCTTTAATAGTTTTATATCGTTTTATGTGTTAAACGTGTTTTTGAAGAATTTTCTCTTAGAAAATTTCTCTGTTTCACGTGCATACGATCACGTGATGCTATCGACCTGCATAGAAAAATCATTACGTTGTCCAAATAACTTTTTCAGTAAACATCTATCTGTGTATCATTACCAAATACAAACAATCGATCCGTTTCAGCATAGGATATTCAAGCATGCAATGAGCACTCTGTGTATATATGTGGTGTTTCATATTAAGGGAACACAATACGATTCAACTGACAAAAATTGGTCAAAAAATCAAATTTAATTTTTTTTTTGTTTACTTTTCTACAAATTCACAAAATTTGAAAGCTCTAAGTTTAAAAAATGCAGAATTGTGATAACTTTTACGTTCCATTTTATTCACATTCCAATAGCAAATCAAAACTTTAAACTTACTTATCTCAGAATGATAAAATATCTAGATTGTCTTCATTTAAAATGCTAAGGCTTTTTTTTTCTATTGTGCTATATACTTGGAAATTTTTTTCACTTGTTGTTAATAGTACATGGAACTGAAGTTGGAATGCATTTTTCAATCAAAGCAATACTTATTTTTTTAAAAAAATAATTGAATTCAGAATGTACACATTTTTTAAGGAATTTTCAATAAGCATTCATAAAAAGAAATATTGTACGGGTGTCAATCATATTATCGCAAAACCCATACCAACTTTAGTTATAAATAGCTTGACGTATTTGCACAGTTCAAATTTCATGTTTGTTCGTCAATTATTAGAGGTGTAGCATTTTAAAATCACTTCACATAAGTTTCAAGTTTTTCCCTTAAAAAAATTAAACGGTTAGCTTTTCATGAAATTTTGAGCTCAAAATCTGTTTTGCATCCTACATACACATAGAAGGCAACCAATAAAATTATGAAAATCATTAAATTAAAATTTTTTGTGTAAATTGCACCATGTCCCCTTAAAAATCTTAAGGATTCTTTCTACAGTAGAAACTTAATTGAAAAATAATTCTAAAATTTGTATTTATTTGCGTCACTTGATTGGGTGATTGTTTATCGACATTGCATTTCGAAACGACACGAGAGTAATTTGAGACGAACCCTATTATTCTGAATAGCAAGTAACAGCAGGATGATACCTAAGCTGATACCCTATTCTGCAGACTTCAACACCTCCCTAACATGAGAGCTTTCAGCCTCGACAAATGCGTTAAAGATTTGTTAAACCACAAATCGGTAGAAGAGAGAAATTTCAAACACATTATTTTTATAAAATTGGAGTTATAAAAATATTTTCTTAAAATTTAAGCAACAAAATAAATAATAGAAACTATTATTATTTAATGTCTTTTAATGCATTCATATAAAGGAAAATATTTAGTATAATATACGCTATACATTAAGAACAAAATGCCCAGTAGTCGAGTGGTAGCGTATCACGCTTCCAGACCACAGGTCCGAGTTCTATTCCCGGGCTGGGCAAAGTCAACTCAGCCTTTCATCCCTACTGCATTGGGTCGATAAAGGAGTACCAAGCTTGCTTGAGGACTTGAGAAATTTGGGGTCTCGCTTCAGACTGACCACCTGATCGGGATATCATGCACCTCAGCGCCCAATGGTCACGTATACTGGTATAAGCCCTGGCTCTCATGGGCTTTTGCGCCACTAAGTTTGAATTCCTATATTAAGAACTCTGAACAAAATTCAACAAAAAAGTATTGTGCAGAAATTGTAAAATGAGCTGTGATTGCTGACTGACTGACTGAATATTAACATTGCACTGTTCAGCTACACGAGGGCTTTTGACGACGGACCACGTAATTTTGAACCATGGTCAAGTGACGTGGACGACACCTGAGCTGGCACACAACCCCCTTTCCTAACTAACACACCACACCAATGGGGGACGTTTCAGCTCTCGAAAGATTTAACGTGCATCGCTGCCCTACACGGTGGGTCTTTAGTGGTACTGGGCTTGAACTCATGACATGCCTGCCCATGATCCAATATCTTGACGACTGGGCTACCGCAGCTCTGCTGGGATTGCATCACGGTGTAATAATATACAATACATCAGTTCTAATCTTGAAGACAAACAAAAAATTTCGAACAAATATTACTTTGTCATTAGGAACAAAAATTCTAATTAGGAGAAATAATTTTTTCAGAAATGAAAGATTATAAGAAAAATTTGACATTGAAATAAATTCAGATAATGCCGTGAAAAAAGGATTTAAGATGGGAACGAAATCATTATGACAGTTAAAGATACTTACATTTTCTTTTAATAAGAATGCATTCTAATCACTTCTCAGAATTAGGGTCACACATACAATAATAATTCTAAAAATTAAACAAAAGCAGCTTGTTTTAGTTCAACTTGTGCATAAAAATGCATCTCCTGATTCTCGAAATTGCTTAAATGATCTATTCACTTTTCCTCACTCTATCACATAGTCTCACACTCATTCTCTCTCACTCACTCATTCTGTCTCACATTAATTCTCTCTCCCTCACTCATTCATTCTCACTCCCTCACACATTCATTCTCCCACTAACTTATTCTGTCTCATTCTCTCTCGCATACACACACAATCTCTCTCACTCTCACACTCACTCTCTCTCACATACACTGTCTCTCTCACTCTCACTCTCACACTCACTCACTCTCACACTCACTCTATCTCACACTGTCTCTCTCTCACACTGTCTCTCACACACACTGTCTCTCACACACACTCTCTCACACACACACTCTCTTACACACACACTCTTTTACACACACTCTCTTACACACACACTCTCTCTCTCTCACACACACACACTCTTTCTCACGCTCACTCACTCACTCTTTCTCACGCTCACTCTTTCTCTCTCACACACTTTCTCTCACGCACACTCACTCTCACGCACATTCTCACACACTCTCTGACACACATTCTCTCTTTCTCACGCTCACTCACTCTTTCTCACGCACGCTCACTCTCTTACACACGCTCACTCTCTCTC
>BMAV01021135.1:43894-61486 GCA_019973955.1 Trichonephila inaurata madagascariensis | reverse complement strand
AACTAATAGTAGGAATTGAAAAAAGAGCATGATTTGTCTGCGTTGCTTGTAACAATGCACACCCGGTTTGGCTGAAAAACAGGTTTTAGACGCCAACTTTTGTCTTTGTTTTAACAGTTACATTGTTACAACAATAGAGACGAATCTAAGTTGGCGACAAAACCGATAATTAATTTAATTAATTGATTAATATTTGAAAAAACTGTATTATAGCATCAAGTGTCATCCACTACAACTTTTAAAAAAATTATTTGAACTTCATTGGATAAATAGTAAGTATTTTATTATTGATTGAAAATTTGAACGAGATAAATAAATATAAAGAGAGAGTAAGCTAATAGTAGGAATTGAATATTGACGTTTATTACGACAAAAAGCAGACAAAGCAATTTTTCCTGAAATTGCTTAAAATTCAAATGAAGAACCACTAAAATGAACTTAGTAGGTCATTCATGGCCCGCGGGCTACGGGTTAAAGACCCGTACATTAAAACATCTATTAGTCATAGTAATTTCTTTTAGATTTTGGTAGTACAATCGTTTCAGAACGTGTTTATATTCACTGATTTGTGTGTGCACAAATATTTTTACACTATCAACATTTTTTTTTAAAAAACAATATATGAGATTTTTAAATGAAAATTTTATTAAAAATATTCTTTCTTTTGATGCCCTTTTACTAAAACAAAATACATCGTCACTTATTTTACTACTAGACTAAGACACGTAATAATGGACACGTAAGAAAAACCTTGAAGTCAGCCATACTGTTCTTAAAAAAATAACGATCGTTTTTTTTCCTCTCGAGTTTTTTTTAAAAAAACAATTTCAAGTAGTAAAAATAACATGATAGTTGTAAGTTTTCTTTCTCATTCTAACATGGCCTAACTTTAATTCGAACTTGTATAACTTCCATGGTTTCACTGACAAATTAGGAATCTCTGTGTACTATACTTTGAGCTTTATTTTTAGGTCTTCAGTTGTTTTTTCCAGTCATCAGCTTCGCCTATTCAATTTCTCCATCTTAGTGTAAAGAGAATGGACAGGGAAACACTTTTCTTTTCTCTTTACATTTCGATCCACATTTTTAACTCAACGAGTTTGATTAAATTGTATCTCTATTCATTATAGTAAAATATAAGAGGAAAATTACCATTATACTTCAAGAAGCAAAATACAGGGTGTCTACAAGTTAGTTGAGCAATTTCGTAAGTTAAGAACTTCCGAAATATTAAGAGGTCTCGAGGGTGTTAATTTTGTCTCGAGGGGTGAAAATGTAAACAATTTTCAAACAGGTATAATTCTTTTGAATTTAAATTAAATAATTCGAATCTTTTACACATTATTTACAAGGGATTATAGCTTCAAAAAAGAACAAAATGTTTGAAACAAACATAATTTTAAAAATTATAAGCATATAAAAATTATGTAATAAATATTGAGCAATTTTCGCGTTGCGCACGTTATTTTCCAAAATAGTAGCCTCCGATGTATAAAACTTTATAGAATCATAAAATGTATCATACTCTTTAAATCCTACATCATTTAAGAATAATATGTCTTTTGTGTGTGTATTTCAAAATATTTGAAAAATATTGAAAATTTTAAAAAAAATTTTGAAAATGTAATTTTTTTATTTTTTAAAAAAATATAAATTATTCTATTTATATAAAAATACTGTAGTGTAATTGAGATACATTTAACTTTATAAATCAACTTATAGCTAGTAATTAAAGCTACTATTTTAGAAAACAGAATGCGCAACGTAATACTTAGTTAATATTTCTTATAGAAATATTTCTTATTTTCATATGTTTATAATTTTTAAAATTATGATTATATTTTAAACATTTTACACTTTTCTGAAGCCCCATTCCTTTATAAATAAAGTGTAAAAGATTCGAATTATTTAATTTAAATTTAAAAGAATTATACCTGTTTGAAAATTGTTTACATTTTCATCCTCTAGAGAAATTTAACACCCTTGAGACCCCCTTAAACGAAATTAACCCGTTTAAAGTCAGACTAGTAGTAATATATCCTGAGTTTATTCATACATGAGTTTAAATGACATAACTTACGCTTCTCTCTAGCGAGCTGTAAGCTTTCTTTGTTCGGTATTTCGATAATGGTGGTACTGAAAAGGCGAAATGCTGTCTTTGGTTCCATGAAAACCATTCTGCTGTGCAAGTGCGACGAAATTTGTTAGAGAATACAAGAAACAAGCAACGTAAAGAGATATTATTGTGGTGTGGTATTTACTTGAACATGCTTCAGAATTTTCGTATGTTAGTCATTAAAGAAAATTGCCAGGAGGTAAAATTTTTCAAAACGGTGACGCGCCTTAACAGCCCCCCCCCCCGCCGTTACATTTTACCTCTTTACTGAGGGTCTAAATTCGAATTGGTCGTTGCTGCTGGGTTTCAGCGAGTGGGGTTTTGCAAAAGAATCAAGGGGACACTCCGCAATTTCCTGCGACCATACCTGAAGATTCTGCACTGCAATTAATTTGATCGACGGAAACATGTTGACAAATCTGTGGCAAAAACTGATTTACTGCTGGGATTCACGAAAGAAAGCCACATCAAACATTTGTGATAATGATAAAATTGGACTATTTCTCGATCTTATACAACAATACGTAATTTATTTTTCCCCCTGTAAATTACATGTAGTAAATCATTCTTTTTGCCCAGATAATTTGTGAATATCCTGAATGATAAAACGACCAAAACAAACACAGAAGGCAATATAATGTTTCTCATTAATTATATACTCAAATAACTTCACAATATGAAGAATAAATGCACTGCGATTTAGTAATAAAGCTTACTCTGATATATAATTATAAAAACATTATGAATAGAAACATCCTTAATACGGTAGCCACGGAGGCTTTGTTGTCATGATCAGGAACTAGAGGCAGGCGTATCATGAGTTCGAGTTCTTATACGCCTTTAAGACCCCCATGTAGAGAGACTGACAAGTCAGGGATCATAGTCCTCCGAATGGCGTGGTGTGGAAGTTAGGAGAGTGGACCGCAGGCTCAGATGTCTTCCTCGTCATTCGACTGTGGCTCAAAATTACGACGTTCGTCACCAATAGTTTTGGTGTTGCTTTATAGTGCGACTTTAAATAAACACTCAGTCACCCGGAGGTAAGACAATTTCAGCTCAAATTTTCAAGTCCGAGAATTTTTTTGGATCTGAGGTAGTAATAGAGGATTGCAGGTTATTATAATTTCAAAGATTTTTTTAGGTGTCTTAGGGCAAAGAAATTTCAAAGCTTTATAGTTTTTTAAACACACACAGTTATAATCAAAGCATTTTATTCTATTAGTGGTTGGATGAGTGAGTGAGTGAATATTAACGTCACACTGTTCAGCTACACGAGGGCTTTTGGCTGTTAGTGGTTGGACGGTTAAGGCATATACGGTATTACTAATAACCTATCTTGAATTTTATTTGTGTGTGTAGAATGCATTCTTCTTTGATTTGATTTTTTTTACTACTTTTTAAATTCTTATTTAATCTTTAATTAATTTTAATTAAATCTAAATTTTTAATCTAATTATAGCTAATTAAATTTATATCTTTAATACTTTTTAATATAAAAATATTTTATTACCGAACTAAAATATATGTATCATTTGTTATTTCTTTCCTGTACGTTTATTAATGAATAAAATGTTTATAATTAACAAAAAAAAAATGTTAGACGTAGAAAATTTTGTCCAAAAAAACCTATTAACTATGATATTACTTTTGAACGTAAATATTGTATATTACATATTAAGAAAACATGCTAAATACAGATTTAAATGTAACTATTAATTATATCTCATGTTTCTCGCATAATTCAAAGCTTCTCAAACTTTCAACATTCGCGACCCAATTCTCAGCCATAATTTTCATCCGCCCCCCCCCTCCGTACAATAATAATATGCTTTGATGTAAAGCTATTATATGACTTTAATTATAAACCTGCAAATTAGCAAGATAAGTATTAAATTTTGCTTATAATTTTGAATATGACAAGCCTATGCGAGTCACTAGAATTTATCAAACTTATTCTATAAATTTAGTATTGATAAATTAATTATCAAATATTATTGTACAAAACTCATACATTTATATTGTATCAGTGAAAATATGCGTATTATTATTATTATTATGTGTATTATATTTTGCTTCTTTTTCTATTTGTTACAGCAATAAGTTTTTTAATTATCTTTTATTTTCGACTTTTCGATATGCTTGTGCCCCCACGCAGGGTTATCATGACCCTCTAGGGGGGGGGGGGGGGCACTCCACAGTTTAAGAATCACTGGCCGGCCTAATACATTAATTCCTGTTAAAAATCATAGTAAATGTTGATACAAATATTGATTCATACATTTTTGCATGTTTTCATTTTACATTAATTTATTTAAAGAATAAAATAGTTAATAAACTGAAATTTAACTCACAATTTACTCTTTCTTTTTATTTCTTAAACGTTTTATTTTATTTATTCCATTCTGAAAGGCAAAATCTATTGTAAAAAAGAAAGAAATCTTACGTTAACCTTCCTGATTCTACTTTTTTTAGCTACAATTGACTCCTAAATTTAAATTTCTTTTTACTTGCAAATAATTTAAAAAAAACTAAAATTAACAATTAAATTATCACTTATAACGGAGAATATTTTGACCTGGTGTGATTTTTAATAAAATACACTTAAAATATTGGCGATGTTATACTTTCAACAACCTTCAAAGTATGAATTTACTTTAGCTTAATACCAAAATTTTTACACAATAGTGCAAAAAAAATTTGTAAAAAATAAACCATTCATGAAAAAAACTTAAGCCTAAAATTATATTATTGAGATGTTAATCTATTAAACTAAAAAAAATGATTGATGTATAAATGAAATTAGAAGCAAACGCGCGCGCGCGCGCGTCTGATTTTTGTTTTGGTATTTTTTAACTTGTTGAAAGAACAAGAAACAAAATTCTTATGCTTCAAATAATTAATTAAAATTATACATTATATAAACTTTAATAAAGAATATAATCAATTTAAAATTCTAATTCGACGCACAAGAAAGTGCAATCTCTTAATATTTTAGAATACACATCTTAAACTCTTTTTTAGATTTTCTAACTGGATATTTGATTTGATAATTTTCGAAACTGTCTTCTAATGACAGTTTGATTCTCTCTCTCTCTATCTCTCTCTCTCTCTCTATATATATATATATATATATGCATAAATTAAATAAATTTTATGTATATATATATATATATATATAAATTAATTTTTAAAATTGTAAATTTTTGTAGCGGACATTTTTAAATTTTAACTTTAAACACCCTTGTCATCGAAATGATCCACCTTTTTAATAAAGGTATTATTTTACTTTTAAATATACATTTTAAATCAAAAGTGTACAGATATTTCACCTAAATAAAAAAAAAATGTTAATAAAGAATATAAATGTGAAGGAGTTCTTTTTAATATTAATGCAATCAATTTCACAATTTGTAAATCTAATATAAATACGTACTTTCACCTCTTAATTTGTCAAAATCATTATAATATAAATGAAAATCTTAGTCGTGAAAATGATAACACAATATGCACATAAAATCACAGAACTTTTATTTTTTCTGAAATCTTTATGTATAAAGATAATTAATAAAAGGTACAAAAATTAATAAATTAAATTTTTTGAGAAAAAAATTTTTTAAGAAAAATTTAAGAAATGAAATCAATAATATCTTCAGAGTTTAAAATGTTCTTTTAAATAAAGCTAGTCCAGAACATCATTTTTTGCTTTTACAAGTTAGTTAAAAATCCTCAGTAAAGTAATTTTTCAAGGTTATTAAAAAATAATAAATTTAATAATAATTTCCGATAAAAAAATTAGAATTCATTTGCATAACTCACAATTTCAAATTATTATTAATTTAATTAAGACCTTTCTGGTTTCCAGTTAGAACTTTTTGATTGTAAAAAAATCTGCCCTTTTATTTCCTTGGAATAAAATTCTTCAGCAAACATAAATAATCTAAAGATATTTTTTTTTTAGTTTTTATCATTAAAACTTTATAGTCCTCCCTTTAAAATATATGTTAACTTAACAAAGAAGAGTTTTAAAATTTAAAACTTGGTTACTCCAATTAATTATTCATATTTTTTCAGAAATTTAATATAACTTAAGTTACCTTAACTAAATGAAATTGCCTAGTTCGTCAAATTTAATTAAAAAAAAAGCATGGGAATATCCATCATCATACAATTATTTTAAATATTTTATAGCAATGTGAATCAAAACTGTATTATTCGTGTGTTTCTTACACGTAAATGTAATAGAAACTTTATCAACTTAGTTCTAATATTTTACGAAAATCAATCCAATCATCATAACAATCTAAACGAAAAACTAATTTTTATCAATAGAAATATCCACAATAGACAGTCAATATCAACAATAAGTTGTAAGATAATACGCACATAAAATCACCAAAACATTTCTTATTTCTATATAAATTTTCAGGTAATAAAGTTTCATAAAATTTGTAATACAACGTGATATTTTCAAGACATAAGGTTTTAAGATTACAAAAGGAACACATAATTTGGATCGTGTATAATATAAAGAACACAAAATAAGATTTTTGACTGTCATATCTCTTTTCTATTAATATCTTGCACATTGAAAAAAAAAACTGATTTCTTTAATCGAATTTATATTATGAATATATTACACAAAGCACCACATAAAAATTTTCCAGAGTTAATTATATCTAACTTTAAAAAAAATCGTGGTGAATAATTAGGCTTTGTTATTTTTACCTGAATGATATTGCTTCAGTAATACTGTCTTTATATCTGCATTGAAAAGTAGAAGTGATTCTTAAGGATGGAGACAAGAACTCTAGTGGGGAGAGGATATATATAATCAGATGTGCAAGATCATTTAAATAGATGAAGTGTGATCGTCGCACTTTAAGTCGCAGGGAGTGGTGGAATGGTGTACACAAGGACGGGGTTCGTGGGTTCAAACCCCTACCCCAGACCAATAGATTTTTTATTTTTAGTATAAAAATTGCATCTCCATGCTTTCGTATACATTTTTTCAATATACCCCCTCCCCCTCCCACTGGAGTGGTTTGTAAGTATTGAAAATGAAATGGATATCGTTTCCATATAACTTTCCAGGGATAAGTTATTAGATTTAATATTCAGTTATGTCAGTCTAATACAATGTGTTAGTTGACCATCAATTTAAATTTATTTCAAACCCAACTACGTTGTTATTATTATTATTATCAGTTTTAATTTTCTTATTACAATGTTAACTCTATATGCAACCATTAGTAACTTTTTTTAATGAAAACATAGTAAATATTCTTAATTTTCTTCCAGAATCTCCTGATGCATCTTTAATGGCTTAAAGACAGTGATCGCTAAAACGTCCATCACACGGGATCCTAGTAGCTCTTGGGAACATTATTGGTAGATCGCCTTAACGTTTCGGCTCGCTTATCTTGATTCCTCCACTGAGCTGACGACAAAAACAGAGGGGCTGAAACTGGTTATTTTTCAAAATAACTTATTGGCAGAATCGCTTTTTAAAGCTCTAAAAATATTTAGCCTCTTGTTCCTAAAGAAAAAATTCAATTTTGGTTCATGTTCGTCTCTAAGTGAAGGCCATGATCAACTCTACATATCTGGTGTGAGGCTTTTTTTTAACATGAAATTCATTAAAAATGTGATGACCACTTGAACTACTGTATTCGAATAGCAGCCACTACCTAATCTCTCAATTTTAAAAAACATTTTGAAGAAAAAAAAAAAAGATTTTCATATTTTTTATTAAAATTAATGTGTGAGCCTATTAAAAATATCTCTTATTAGATTTGCTATACATATGCTACACTTCAATTTCTTTTGTACGCATTATTCCATTTCAGTTTTCCTTTTTGTTATACACAATTTAATAAAAATTTATTTCATATTTTCTAGAAATGTAAGTTCATAGGCCATAAACAGATGTAAGATTTTTTTTAAATGATAGATCTCAGAAACCTTACAAGTTTTGTGTGTGTGTGTGTGACCACTACTACTATATTAATACTACTTCAATAAGCTATAAAAAATTTTTAACCTGCCTTTCAATTATTTCTAAATATTCATGTTTTTTTATTGTCAGTTTAAAAACAAACTTTATTTGAAAAAAATAGAATAAAAAATAGAATTAAAAATCACTACTAGAATCTATATTCAAACAATACTTTTTTAATTTAGATATTTTTTAAATGAAGCTTTTGTAAAATATTTAATTTATACTATTGTGATGATATACTATGTATATATATGTGTGTGTGTGTATTTATATTATGTACATATTAAATTTTCTAATTAAGTTCCCAAAATTAAAATTTCGCCTATGAATAATTTGAATCAGAACACTTGTAATTGTATAAATCTCCATTTCAATTTTCTTGGGAGGAATTTTCTTCTATTTATGATGGTTATAGCCCTCCAAGACTTTTTGTGATACTTCATTATTTTATTTACAGGCCTTTCAGAAAATACAAATTTAACTGTGACTTTAGTTCTTAAAAATTGCCACGTCATCAAATTTTGTGGTGAGATGATGCAATATTGCATCACCCTACGAATCGGACCAATCAGGATGTTAAAATCTGAAAATCATATAAGTAAGGAATATTCTAGAGCTTCCTATAACTTGATCCTTCGGAATAAAAAGGAAAAACTGTTTTAGTTCATTGTAAGTTGTCCACAAATACTCTGTTTTGCTGTAGCCAGCTTTTTGTGTCATTGTATGGTAAAATGTGTAACTGAAAAAAACTTTTTCATTTATCGCGATTGCACCAACATATCAATAATGAAGTCTGAAAGTTAAAAGTTCAACAAACTTAATTTTTTCCAAATTAAATTTCTTCAATCAAGATAAAATGTTATTTGTATACTAATTATTGTATTTAATGCATTTTTTTCTCATAGATATTTTATACAGTTAAATAATCTGTACAGTTAAATGCACTAATATTAAATTATTTTAAATATGAATTGTGATTTTTTAAATTTATAAATGTAGCATGTATGTATTTAAGCAGTTGTTATATACGTCTCAAATAATACTGACACACAAATTTCATTTTTATATTATTTTTAATTCGCTTTATTTTTCAATGAAAAAATTATATTTCAAAAATTTTATTTAACTCTTAGACTGATTTTTCTTTACGAAATTAAAAAAACTTAAATTAATTCAAGAAGTTTAGCTTCAAATTCAGTTCAAAAAAAATATTTTATGAAACGTCTATGTGACAATGTTTTTGAAAAATGAAATCTGTAGATACATTTAAAAAAGGCGTATAACTTATGATGTATATTATTTCAAAAAAATTATTTCAGAATAAATAAATAAATGCTGCTTCAAAACACATTACATTAATTTCATTATTAATATTTTCATTGCCAACAAATTTTAATTCTGGCAATTAATCTTAAAATTTTTATTATTTTCATTTACTTTTCCTTCTTAAATAATATATTTCAGCTTCATGAAAAACACATATTAATGTATTTTTTTAGCATTTTAATTTTTCTTGTTTTTATTCCTTCAGTAATCTACTCTAAACTGTAACATTATTTAATATTTAAATTAAAAAATTCTTGTAAAATGTAAAAAAAGTTTTATTTAAATATAAATGAATAAAAAAATGAGAAGAATACCCATTCTTTCTTTGAAAATAATTCGCATAAAATACAAACTTATGGCTTAGAAATATTTCTCCAAAAAATTCATATAAATGCTTCTTTTTTATATAGGTTTTTTAAGCTAGAGACTATGGATGATTAAGGAAAAAATACAAGTTGGTAAATATTTCTTTTAAGATTTATTACAGTATTTTAAGGAATATCCCAACTATTCTTAGGCCATTTTATTTTAGTTTCAAAAATGCAAATAAAAATGTGCGATTCAATAATGCAAATAAAAATGTTTTATAACATTAAGTACAGAATTTCTTACATAAACTTTTGTTTCTCTTATTTTATTTTGATACAGAAGTAAATCATTTTAAAAATATTCCTTTTGCTATTTATTTTTTAAATTCATTCACAATTTCTTTTTTGTTTAATCTATAAGGGTTAACATTTTTAAATGTAATGCAAAAAAGTAGATTTATCATTTCAAATTTATTGCTCAAAATATTCTTTGATAAGCATTTAGTTATTAGCGCATATAATTCTGCTTATAAAAATATTCCAAGGTGACAAACTATGATTACTTTATTTTTTACAACTTGGTTATTTTTAGAACATTTTCTGTTATTGTTTTTTGCCTTATCAAAGAAAATTCTAATCCAAGTTATTTATGCCGATAGTAATGTAGTTGAAAAACAAAAAGATTAATAAATAGTTTTCCAGATTCATACCAAAATACTTTTTAGTCAGATTTATTTACGAGATTAAAATTTAATTGTTAAAAATGTTTATTTTTATATCACTTTTTTTTGTTTACTTAAAATAATTTATCTTATTTGAAGTCACGCAGTTAATAGTTTATTCACAGTTATAGTTAAACTAATTTTCTCTTCGAACCGGTAATTATTGAAACAGAAAATAATGAAAAGCATTTAACTATAATCCACATTTTCTTATTTAAACACACACATCATGTTTAGTTTTTAAGTGTTATCCAAGTACACTTTTTACCAAGTTAAAATTTAACCGAATGTTTGAATATTATAATTGTTAATGAAATTTTAAATACACTTTTAATCATTTTAAGATTAAACAAACATTTTTTTAAAAAAGAAGTCTTACGTAATTCAGAACACTCTTTTATAATTCTGGAATAAAAAATTAATATCTATCAACAAATGAAAATAGAATTTTTTAATTTTCAAACTATCGAATTATTAAAATCACGACCATTCGAAATCCGCTTTTTTGACATTTCTGTTCGATACTTTCAGATTTTAGAAATAATCGTTTGGCAGAATACAGTGTTTTTGAATTTCCGGTTTTAATTACGTCATTTTCTTCCCTTGTTTTTAAGCTATCACATTTAACAAAATTTGTATAGTTGGACGAATAACAGCAACCCACACAACACTGTATCCAGAAATTATACATTTTCTTATATGCTTCAAAACAATTTTATACAACTCAACTTGTTAACTTATCGAAGAACAACTTGCAACAAACAGTAGAAGAATATATATTTTTTAAAGTACCTGTGAAGACATAAAGCAACCAAATAAAATTAAAACTCTCAAAAAAAAAATTTGATAAATTCCTGAAATAGAATCTTTCGCTCCATATGTGCTAAAAATTCTGATTTTGTATTCTTAAGCAGATGTGATTGCTTCATGTAACATTTCAATTTAATTTGAAACCATTTTTTACGAAAACACTATGATCATATTTCAGGCTAACAGCAATTTTTTAAAATAATTTTTGAAGCTTATCAGAGAGTTTCGATTTTTAGTATAATAATAACCACTTCAGTTTTTATTTACCTCATATATAATTTTTTTAGACAAGAATTCTTCTTCAATATATATGCGTGTTAAAAACCACACACACAATACACAAAAACTTCTTTTACAAACTGAAATACTTAAAATACATGTAAAAATTAAGCACCATTTTAGGCTTAAGATTTTTCACATAATTATTCAAAAAAAAAATATTTATATTAATTTTTATATTATAACATAATAATTAATAAATATATAATAATAAATAATAATTTATATTACGTAATATATAAATGTATAATAAAATTTTTTATGGAATTTATATTTTTATTTTAAGTTAAGAGAAATGGTTATATAGTTTTTATTTTTAATGGCCCAAATTCATTTTTTTATGAGATCCATAACCACAAATAGAATAACTATTCGAATTTAAAATCTATTGACACTGGATCAGAGCAATAAATTTGAAAATAAAAAATATAATATATATATTTAAATAATGAACAACAGAATATATATAATACAGAACATGTAAAATACATTGAACGATAAAACAAATGACAAAAACTGACAGATTTGAGAATATAATACTCACATGTCTGGATGTGATAAAGGTATCATCCAAGATCACATGATGTCCTTCCCATCTCCTCAGAAATCTGGAACTCAGCAGCTTGCTGATGACCGTCCTGGTATGATTCAAACGACACACATGCACCAGTCCCTCGTACACCAACTTGAACCTAGGTCCCTGCGGACTACTGGGGGGCACTGGGGACCTGGAAGGTGAGCAGCAGTTGGACCTGCTGCCCGAATTAGCTGTGGCATTGGTCGGATCACTGCCGGACGAGGAAGAAGAGTCTACTGACAAGTTCCTCAAGTTGGACACCCCCAGAAGGTGTCTGGGGTCTTCAAGGCCCAAGTTAAGGCTATTGGTAGAGTTCCTGAAATTTGGGGAGGGCACTCTAGGGGTGGATGGAATGCTATCTTCTGGACTGCTGGTGGCCATGGAGACTTGGAGAGTCACTGGGCTCTTCACGCCAGAATTGTTCCTTTCTTCTGGAGGGGGATCCATTGTTCAATCGTTTGGTAGATGTTTCTAATGAAAAAATTTCTGATACTATGCCATCGTCCCTTACAGATAAAAGTAGTGTTAGTTATATCTGTTGTCTCAACATAGACCTCAGTAGGGTTAGTGTTACCTAAAAGTTGCTTATTGTCATTTATCTATACTATAACCTTCATAGGCAAGTGTTGTAAAGAAAATCAACATGCAGGCTGAGAAAATGGATGATTATTTTCAAACAATCAAGTTGATGTGTTTATTTTAAGTGGAATATAAGTGCAACAGTAACATCTTCTAATTTCATAAAGAAGAACAGGTGTATTAATATAGATGCACATAACACGAGTCAAATGAGACTTCTTCCAGTTTAAATTATTCAATCTTTTTGTTATGTTTCACTGATTTAATTCGTGAATATTCTGAGCTTCAGTCGACAGTTAAACTCAAACTGTTCTATTATAATATAATTTTAAGATATTTATTTATATGAGTAAGACAATTTATAATCGTTATATTTTATGGCATTATCATTACTTTTGACAGTAAATTAATGGAACAAATTGGAATTATTTCCTTATTTTTCAATACTATTTTTTTTTCAATAAAAAAAATTAAATATTTACAGATTTTATCAACATTTAAAGGAAAAAAATAATAAGTTCGATATCATATAAATCTCAATGTTCTCGTTATCACAGTGAACTTTTTTAATGCATCTGAATTTTTAACCATCTCTAAATATTCTAAATAATCAACTCTTGCTTACAGTTAACAAAACACAGTTAATAATGCTAAACGTAAAATGTAAAAAAAAAAATTACCTCCCAACCGTGTTCTTTAAACTGACATTTACAACCTCGAAATGCAGGTGCAACACACAAAGGAATAATTTTAGAATTATTCTAATCTATATCCGTTGCCAAAAGTCGAACGAAAAATATCGCTATTGAATGTGACGATAAAACAAATCAAAATTAACTTTATAACCACTAGAATAATCTACTAACACAGTTCCTCAAGCTTTACCTCAGTGACATCAGCTGCGAATTTCGGGATTCCAGATCTACACGTTCGGAAAAGCACCTCCAACTATTCGAATTCTTCACACACTACACATTTTTCGAACACTAATTACAAGTGCAATGAAACTAAAACGGCACATTGCGGAAATATCCACTGGATCCTTTCAATCCATCTCACCATCCGGGAAAATCCAAAAAGTCCGGGGTGTATTGACCATTTGACAGTATTTCCCAACACGCTAGAGTTGAAATACGTCTGTGTGTGTGAGCAGTTTCTTTTTACCTCTACTTCTCCACTCGCTCTTTCCGATACACCGAACAATCGAATTCGGTTTGAGATGGAAATTCACCTCGATTCGTTCCGATTTGGCCCTTCGGATGTTCGATTTTGGAAAAAGGGAGACGTTGATTAGATGAAGATGATTTTCTTCCGATCAGCTGGGCAAGATGGTACCTTGGATAGGGTTGCTGCGCTCGGAACGTCTTAGGCGACGAAACGTTCCGGTGAATGTCGCCAACGGGGAGCGGAAAAGTCGCCAAGCTTCACCGGTGGAAATTCGATTGGGAGGGTAACCTGGAAGATATTACAGATCTTTTACGTTGGTCGTCAAAATGGATCCTAAAGCACAAATACCTGGCATAATTGGGGAATAATGCAGAAAATGAACTGATGTTTTCGCCTTTTTTTTTTTAAATCGATACTGAGATTAGATTAAAATAGAACGTTCGTATTCGTCAAAAACTGGGCAAGGACTTTTCGTAAAATTGCAGTTAACTCACAAGATTAAATGCAAGTTAAACTTAAAAATGCATAACAATGAAATATATAATTGTCATGCATTTTAAATTGAAAAAAAACCCCGATATATTTTTAAAAAAATGGTGAAAAAAAATCATTTTTTTTTTATTTAAGAAAACACATTTTAGAACCTTGTTTTGGTCAAAAAAATACTGATGCACGTTAAATCAGTCGAGACTCAAACGTCCTCACCGTTGAAGTGGTATGGAAATTAGGATAGAGGTGATGCCAGCTCTGGTGTCGTCCTCGTCACTTGACATCGATTGAAAATTACGAAGTCCGTCGCCAATAGCCTTCCTACAGTTTTGTGGTACGGCATTATATAACTGTCTCTCTCGGCCAAAAATTAATAAAAAAATACAAAATCATTAAAAAATTTATTTTCATTTTGGATTTTAATCCACATTGCAGATAAAAGCCGAATGTTGCCATCTTGTACGTATTTCGACATTTATTATCTTTCTTCACGAACAGCTGTTTCGAAAGAAAAAAGAACATATTTTTATCAACAAAAAAAATTTATTTATACTTTTTCATCAGGAATAATAACAATAGTAGTATTTATTTTTTAAAAATTTATTCAAAATTTTCTTTTGCGCGATATATTTGGAAATAAGGTACAGCACATTACCCAACATTGCAATTATTTTAGACATGGAGCAACTTACTTTCCTTTTCTTTTGCTTTCCCTCTCTTTTTGTTTAACACAAAGCAATATCTTATGGGAGCTTTTTTTTTGGTGTTGGTGGAACAAAATTGGGAAAATATGACGTCCCATTTGTCCTAGAATTCCAAAATTGATTTGGGTCACAACTAGATTATTTTTATTTGTATAAATATTTCTACTAGTTTGCTTCTGAGAACTAATTTTTTTTTTACGTTCCAAATGTTGATGTCTAGCAAATGGAACACAATTGGCGACGGACCTCGTCATTTTGAACCATGGTCAAGCGACGAGGACAACACATAAGCTGCCATTCCTCTCTCCTAACTACCACACCACAACAATGGGATGACATTTGAGCTCTCGACATATTTAACGTTCATCGCTCCCCTACACAGCGGGTCTTCAGGAGGTACTAGGTTCGAACTCATTACACGCTGCTCACGAGTCCATTCACTTCACCACTAGACTACCACGGTCACTTGTATATAGTGTGATTCTAATAAACATTCACTCAAACATTCTGTCAGTTTTTTTAAATTTCAGCTGGAACAATTTATTTTATCAATTAATGTAAGATATCAGATTTTTACATGTCATTTGATTGATCAAAAGCTATGAAAAGTCTTATCTAAACTACCTCAGGGGTGAAAAAAAAATCCATGAAATTTCTTTTTTTCTTATATTATTAAATTTTAAGCTCGAGAATTTTTAGAATTGTTTATTTTATAATAAGAAAAATAATTTTATTTATCTCTTACTGTTTCATAGATAACAACTAACACAAAAACTACTCTCTCAACTTGATATTTTTTCCCCTATTATTTATATAGAATTCTTTAAAGAATAAAAAGAGTTTGATATTTATTTGATTCATCGCAAAAAGAAAAAAAATTCCGATTACTGTAAAATTCGGCGTATAACGCGCACTTATACTTTCAAGCTACAATTTTTAGTTTTTCTGTATATTCGCCGTATATAACGCGCACCCCCTTTTTTGCGAAGAAACCTTAAGGCTGTTTTCGGATAATGTTAAAGAATAGGACCCGAATTCGGAATATTTTTTCAGATATAAAAAAGTACTCGATCATCAATATTATATTCTGGCCTCACTATCCTGTAGAGAATCACTTATTTTATCATACTGCTTATTTTTATCCGAGTTGACACATTTTTTTTTTTATAAAATGTATTCCACATTTTATTTCTTATACCATAATGCTAAATGAGCCTATACCTTTCGATGTTGAAAGGAAAAGCTAATTATTTATGAAATATTTTGAAATTTTAAAAACACTGTTATAAACAAATGCATGAGTTACAATGTCACAAATTTTTATAAAAGAGAGAGTTGTGTGTGTGTGAGACACTTTTTCTGTCCGAAAATGTGCTCCACGTTAAGTTCACGCCCTTGTGCATATGGCGAAAACAACCTTAAATGTATGTGCGCAATGCTCTTATGTTTTGAAGTAATGTATTCGAGGTATTATTCCACGCTTTAGAAAAAAAAAATGTATACATCTAGAACTACAATTCTTTGAGCTCATAAGAGGAATGCCATTTCCTTGAAATAAACAGTATTTCAATCTATGTAAAAGTCTAGATTTTTCTATACGGTGGAACGTCTTTTATCCGAATCAATTGGGACCGAACACCGTTCGGTATATAAGTGTAACACGCACCCTTAAATTGTTGCTCTTATTCCTTGTGTTAAAAGTGAGCTTTATACGCCGGATTTTACGGTAATTTATTTAAGGGTTTCTCTCATTTTTTTAAATCCGGAAGTAGTGAAGACAGACCTGTTTTATGAGGTGCTCGAGGATACATTCTAAAAAACACGCAGAACGACAACGCCGAGGGAGGGAGTGAATGGCTGAATATTAACGGCTCACTATTCAGCTACGCAAGGGCTTTTGGCGTCGGACCTCGACATTTTAAACCATGGTCAAGTGACGAGGACGACACCTGAGCCGGCGCCCCGTTCTTCTAACTTCCAAACCACACTGCGGGTTGACGTTTTAGCGTCGAGCATTAGCCGCCTCTGCACGGCCGGTCTTCAGCGATACTAGGCTCCCACTCATGACACAACCGGCCACGATTCCGTTATCTTGACCGTGGCCACAATAAAGTATTGGACAATGTAGCTTCAATTTAACTGAGTGAGTGAGTGAATATTAACGTCGCACTGTTTAGCTACACGAGGGCTTTTGGCGACGGAGCACGTAATTTCGAACCATGGTCAAGTGACGTGGACGACACCTGAGCTGCCCCCTTCTCTCCTAGCTACCACACCACAGCAGAGGACGTTTGAGCTCTCAACAGATTTAACGTGCTTCACTCCCCAACATGGCGGGTCTTATGTGGTACTGGACTAGAACTTATGACATGCGTGCCGTGATCCGATACTTGAAAATTACGAGGCAAACCTCAGACATAATGAAGGGTTGATTGATTGATTGTTTGTTAACGTTACACTTCGAAATAACAGGGGACGTAGTGGCCTAGTAGTGATGGTCCGGACTCGTAACGATTG
>BMAV01021133.1:0-56615 GCA_019973955.1 Trichonephila inaurata madagascariensis | reverse complement strand
AAATAAAAAAAACAATAGAATATTCACAATCTAACAAGAAATATATATGGAAATAAAACGCACGCGCGCGTTTTAATATTATTTTATTATATTATAATAACTTAACTCAGTGGCTCGACAACCCCTGAGGGCCAAAGCTTACTGTGCCCAACGCAGTATGCGTGACCTGGGGCCCTGAGGTACACGAGCAGATGTTCCGGTCAGGTGGTCAGTTTGACGCGAAAACTTCAGTGTTAAGTTCCCAAGCAAGCTTGGTACTCGTTTATCGACCCACTAAATGAATGAAAGGCTGATGGACGAGGTTCAAATTCCGGGCTGATGCCCAGCCCGGAGTTTGAATCTCTCACCTGTGGTGTGGAAGAGCGATGCACTAACCACTCAGCCACTGGGCTTCATTAATTATAATAAAAGTTTAAAAAGTGTTGTAAAATAAATTTACTATACATAACTAAAATTTTCAATTTTAATTAATAGTACGAGCTTTAGATGCTTGTAACTACGCAAGCTTCATAAAGAACGTGAATCTATTTTACATACATACTTATAAGTGTATTTTTAATGTTTTACTGTGACTCATGGAACACCTGGGCTTTGTAGAACCCCAGGGTTCCATGGAACACAGTTTGGAGGCCACAACTATAGACAATACAAAATACAAGAGTTTCTATTACAAACATTGCACCTTATATCAGTATAACATTACACTTTAATGATCTCCCTTACACTTTAACTAATCTCACCAATAAAATGATTAAATCTTCTGCAAACGTAAGTATGATAAGATGCATCTGATAGATCACACGGGTCTATGGATAGAATTTCTTGAAGCCTGCCTTGTGGAGGGGATAAAGTGAAAGTTTAAAAAATATTACAAAACAAAATTAAATGGGTTTCAATGAATGGGATGAACTTTAGAAAGTGGTAGCTATACAAACTTCATGGAGAAACTGAGTCAATTTTGAATACCAATTTATAATTTTAATTTCAAATTTTTACTGTGACTCGGAGAACTCCTGGGTATGCCTCAAGGAAACCCAGGGCTCTCTGGAACACACAATTTGTAGACCACTGTCCCATCCTAACCAAAAGTAGTCAATAGGAGCTGTTTCACTGGAATGGCATTGTATGGAGATGGGCCATTCTGCATGAAGCTTATTACAGATAACATACCTCTTTGATTTAATTCGGGAAATAATAAAAGTATCTTTGTTGCTAAAAATAATCCAAATTCCTTGTGAGCCCTGTCATGTAAACTACACTCCTATATCATCATTTTTTTTTTACTGTTTATGTAATTTCTAAATTTTGAGTTTGGCTCTCCCGGTAGGTTAAAAACATTTGATCACGTTTGATTTATTTTTCTAACTAATTATTTATGTGTAAGCAATATTTATATGGATAACAAATAAGCTTAGGAGCAATACCAAATACTTACAGTTTATATTGTAAATTCTGATTATGCAAAATTATGAATTAGCTTTTCTTCCGAATTGCATGGGGTAAGTATTATTCACGGTTTGTGAATAGTTTTGTTATAAGCAACAAACTCATATTGTACGAAAATGTAATTTCTGAGAAGTTTTGTTCTTAAATAAGTGAAATTATTTTTCCATTCTTTTTGTTTCAAAAACGAACGAAAGTGTTTTTTTAATGGATTGTAAAAAAATTCGAGGAAAATTCTCTTCCAGACGAAATATAATTAATGTAAAAATTTCGTCCTAATAATAGTCTGGTTTTCCACTAGATTTCAATGCACTTCAAAACAATTTCATTTCCTTTTCTTTCTCTTTTCTTTTCTTTCTCTTTCTTTTGTATTTTTTAATTTTAAATTTCTCTTCACAATATCGACGAGGAAAACAAAAATAAAAATTTTCTTACTCAATTCTCTTTCATTTTCCTTAAAAGCAAATTAGATCGCTGCTTTTCTCATTATACATATTTTAACTGTAATATTAGTTACTGATTATAATGGAAAAAATAAGTTTTGTTGTGATAGGAAAGAGAAACCCATTATTTAGAAAAAAGCATGGATTAATCCAAATAGTAAATACTTTTTTATTTAAATTGAAAGTACGGTAAATATATAAGAGGTATTTAAATTGAAACCAAGTCTCTGGTAGAATATAACGGTAACAATTTTTTAACTCAAAAATGTAGTTATACCTTGTACCCATACTCACACACACAAAAATAATCGCCAAAACTGTTGGCACATTTATCATGCAGGAAAATAACGCCATTGGACAACATGCCCGGGAGTTTCGAGTTGATGCCTCTTTTAAGGTTCTGCTATGTGGCTTGATAACGTTGGACATTGATGGTGGTTCTCCGTTCCAGAAACTCGATAAGCAGTTTACCGTTGTAGCGAAAAAGAAGGACATCATGACCTTACCAGAACTGATGTGTACAGCCTTTGATTTCTTGGGAGTTGGTGAAGTCGCACGTTTCCAATGCTTGCTCTGACGCTTGCTTTCGGTTCAAAATGGTGACCCCATGTTTTGTCACCAGTGACAATTGCGACAGAAAGTCGTATTCCTCCTCATGATAACGTTGCAGATGACTCAAAGACAGCGCAATTCGAGTATTGCGCTGTTCGGCGGTCAGTTGGTTGAGAAACTACTGCGCAGAAATATTTCGAAAGTTCAAGTAGTGATGCATTATGGTCTGAGTGGTGCCCACTCTAATACCCAATAACCAATGGATTTTGTCCATGGTGATTTTGCGGTTGTCCAAGACTAAAGCATTAATTTCCTCTATCATTTCCGATATGAGCCTGTACAGGTAGAGTATCGTCTTCCAAGGAATCCTTTGATCCATTCCAAAACACTTTAACAACACAGGCTGTACTCACCGTACACAGCCTTCATCCGTCGATGCTTTTCACGGCTTCCAACTCCCTCCGCCTCTAAAAGTCGAATCACTCCTCGTTATTCCTTCTTACTCGCTTGCATGTTCAGTAATGAATGATAGCTTGTGTGACCACCTTCTGCTCTCCGTGAAACCGCACAATCATTATGAAACATCAAACGTTGCGCTTGCTTCAGTATCTGTTCCGATAGATATTGAAACCATACACGCAGTTACGTGGTGCCACCTTACGCGTAATTCAAAGTTAGACGCACTGACCTGGTTTCATTTGAATGAACCTAATATAATGATGAACATTCAACAGCAAAAAGAAAATTATTTGTTATCTTTAGTTAGATAGGTTTTATTTCTCGATTTATGGAATTTTATTTATGAAATTCAAATTAATGAATGCTACGTTTTAAAAATACACTAATTATATTGTAAAAAACATGATTTTAGGAAAAAAGTATAATTTTCAAAAATATATAAAATAACATAATTACAAATGTATCTTTTATTACGCTGTACACAATCAATGTTTATTGATTCAGATTTTTAAGAAAATTATTTTCTTTGTTGAGAAGAATATAATTTTGATTTCCTAATTAATTAGACTTGAAGTAATATCGGAATGTTAGCAGTTATGTCACTAATTAACTATAACCTGTGCAGAAGTAAAAAGTTAATATTTAAGATATAAGAGCTAAAGAGGATAAAACACGGAGTCAGTAAGTTAATATCAACGTCGTGCTCTAAAGACAAACAAGAGCTATTAACAACGAGACCTCTCAACTTTAAACCCTGGGCAAGTGACGTGGACGACCCTATCACTCTCTCTATCCTCCAAACCTATCTAACGTAAGAACTTCCAGCCACGGTTTTTATGAAAAGCATCAGCGCGCCTTTACACTTTGAGTGTCTTCAGTGGCAGCACAATTCGAATCCATGACTCATTAACGTCGACCACAAGTTCGTGACCATCAACAAAGTTACTATGACTATGATAAAACACAGAAGAGATGTAGTAAGTCTCAAGTAGTAGTATAAGAATTGCATGGGAAAAACATACTATGCCAGTAAAAATATTTTATAACGGTACTTGAACAGTTTTTATTTATTTGTCTGAATTTCACTGGGATACTTAAGCGTCACTCTTGGTTGAAAGTTAGCTTAAATAATCATATGAATTAACATCAAGATCAATTTCAAAATTTTATAAAAAAATCATTAAAATAATTCACTTTATTTATTTAAAAAAAGAAAAACCTCATATTGCACTCAGGTACATAAATTAAGGAAATACAGAACTACATGGAAATCGAACTGCGGAGTAAAAATTTCACCTGAAGAATTATGACACAAACCTTTAAGAATAACCTGCAAAGTACAGGAGACCACTCGATGACTCTAATACCACGTCGAAATGACGATAGTGTAAGA
The DNA here is from genome assembly GCA_019973955.1 of Trichonephila inaurata madagascariensis. Taxonomy (NCBI): domain Eukaryota; kingdom Metazoa; phylum Arthropoda; class Arachnida; order Araneae; family Nephilidae; genus Trichonephila; species Trichonephila inaurata. The sequence goes on along the minus strand of BMAV01021133.1, from coordinate 52,325 downwards.
GACGGGTATATAAGAAACGATGGAAAAGTAAAAATTTACTTTATAATGTGGTGAGAAGTGGGGAAAAGGCCGAAGTTAAACAACGAAAAGGGGTACTTAAATAGAACTGTAAAAATCTACCGTAATAAAATACAAGAATATTCTAGGAACCTCTGGCGTTGCAAAGTGCCCATAAAATGCTGGGGCGACTTTTCTAATAGAAAAGGTAGTGTTGCCACAAGCTTAGCGAATGCGTTTTAATAATAAATCAGACAACCATCGTGAAGCAACACAATTGTTCACAAGCGTTCTGTAAGCTTTTCAGTGCGACAACCGAATAGTTATGGCGTATGGCAGTGCTTCTCAAACTTTCAATACTGGCGCCCCTCTTTTCAATCACAATTTTTATCGCGCCCCTCCTTATACATTAATAAATTACTGAATGCAATAATAATGCACTTTGATGCTAAAGCTACAATACACAATCTTAATTATAAACCATTACAAATTATAACATAAGTGTGGTACGTATATGGTACTTTAAGCAAAAAAAATTAAGTAATAGGATAATTATGATGTTATTTTCACTTTTCTCTAATTTTAAGTGGAACATATTGCAAAATGCGGTGGCTTTAACAAAAGACAAAATATAGATATCAGCTAAGTATAGAAAGAACTCAGAGGGGTCAATTTCTAAAAAACTTTTATCTGCAAAGCAGAAGCCATGGAAGTCGGTAATACTTATTAAACTTGTTCTTAATTAAGTATTAATAAGATAAGTATTAAATTTTTTATATATGTTACTCTTAAGTATTATATATTTTAGTGAATTATATATATATATATATATATATATATATATATATATATGAGTCAATTCTACTAACAAGAGATCACATCAAACAATAAACTCGACAAACACATAGACAACAGGAAAAATCACACAATGAAGGACAAAAGAGTAATCGAGATAATAAATATAAAATGGATGCTGCAGTGCCATGAACAATACTGACTTAGGATAGTTAGTATATAAAAATTAATTTATATAAAAAAGTGGGGTTGAACATGTTTTGGCCAGCAACCTTCCCCTTTATTTGTAAGCACTGAGCAAAACCAATAGGAAATAATGGATAGAAATATCTAAATCCATTACAAGATAGAGGTAACTTACCTAAAAATTGCGCCTAAATGCAAAGCCCGCGCTAAATCTGAGAGGAAACATTCAATTTGTTGCCAAGGATTCATACCCTAATACATATATTTAAATCAAAAGTGGCTGAAATCGCGCAGCGCCATAACAAAAGATTACAAATGGAAATAAAAATTAAAATTAGTTGCATATTATAGCATAACTATATAATAACACCAGAGTAAATATGAATAAAATAATATAAGTAATTTCTAATCTAAATATTGGGCTATAGGGGCCACTATATCAAAATATTTGTTTATAGTAGCCAAAAGCTATTATCAATCTCATAATTTTAATTCTAACTATTTTGAATAACTTTATTTATATAACTATTAATAAAATAAATTGGGTATTTCTGATTTAAGCAATATTTAGTAAAATATGTATAGTTATTTATAATGTCTGATTTTTGACACAAGAAATTTATTACGTTGTATATAATTAATAACAATATTTTGAATACATAGAAACATGTACATTACTTTCTCCCAATGAGAACTTTTATAATATTGAGGGGGTAAATTCTTCTCTTTTATCATAAATATTAGAAACTATTACATTTTCATATAATTTGACATGTATGTCAAGAAAATTTCTTCATTATTTGTTATTATTTGTCTGTATTAAATTAAGATATTGTGGATAAAATTAAATGTTAGACAAAATTGAAGCTGTTTGCCAAAAGATGATTATATCATCTATATGGCGATAAATATAAAATTTAGAATTATTAATGCTTGCAACTTTAACAAAATAATGTAAGTATAATTTGGCAAGACAGTTGCTCGCAGGGCCACCTTGTGGCAATCCTTTAATCTGCTGATAATAGTTACCTTTATGATATATATAGTTCTCTTTAAAATTTACAAACCTAAGTACAGTGAACCAAATCTCTATCATAATTAACATTATTAAATAAGTGTCTTTATGTAAATTTACAAGAATATTAATCAAATCATCAATATTAATAGAGTTAAAGAGATCTTTAAAATCTAAACTATAGACTGAATAAATTTTTTTTTATCTTTCATTTTTCTCAACAAGTGATTTGCTATTTTTAAGAATGGCTGAGGATATAAGGTTATTTATTGTTTCATGCAATATTTCATGGGAAATTTTGCCTGTTTTTGCTTTGATATAATAATACAGTAAACCATTTATAACTGTCTAAATTTAACTGGGTCTTTATGAAATTTGGGAGTTAAATGTAATATTGGAAATTTAAAATTATTATTAATTTGAATTTTAACTTTATGAAAAGCCAAGATAAGTTTATTTATTTCTCTATGAAACAGAAGACTTAATAAGCTGTATTATTATCTAAATAATTGTTGATCAATAAATTATAATAGTATTTACATATGAATGCAAAATTTCCTGGCACTTTATCAACATAAACTATAATAAATTTATTTTGTAAATTTTTAATCTGACTTTTAATATTTATTAAAAGATTTTTATTATCTATACACCATAGTTATATTTGATACCAAACTGCTTTGTAAATTTTTATCTTTTTGTGAATTCTGTGAAGATGCCTCTATAGGCATACTATATTTAATAACTATTTTTGTATATATAAAAATGCTCCAATATCATTATATAACTGATTTTTGATAGATTTTATTATTATTCGAAATCGATTAATCTAAAACCAGTACCTTTATTCATAATATTTCTAAGATTATTGTCTTTTACAATATTGAGATCACCAGTAACAACATGCTTGTGATGTTGATCAATGAAATCTTTAAATTCACTACATTTACATATTAAGTTATCTTGATATATATATATATATATATATATATATATATTTTAAAGTAATAGGTTATAGTATATTTTTCTTTCTCTAATTTTTAAATTGAAAAGGATTGAGAAATAATATTTAATTAAAGATTTATTTCCTTCAAGATCCATTTCTAAAATACAAAATGTCATTAAAAAATAGCATAATCTATATGTTGCTCTTTATCATATCCATTACATCTGGCATTCTCGCGAACGTTCATGTGAATCTAGGCAAACCTAACAGACGTCTGCATAAAACATGCAAAATGCTTTTGCCTCTCTAGTACACGAAATTCCAGTCAGTCTTGGCCGGAATCGGTTAACAACCGAATCTCTCTTGATACATTTTCATGAGAATTCACTTGCTTGCGTTGAGTTATGAATTTCACACGAGGTATTAAAGTATTTGCAGTGGATTAAAACAAAATCATAGATATATTTTTAAATCACAGCGAGCATTCGACGATAATAAAGCACCCAACAACAAGTATTACACAGACGAGGCAAATTAGTAGTAAGTTACGAATGGGTTGGGGATCCATTTCCAAAATACTTCAGAAGGGCTCTCAACTGCCGAAAAGAGATGTCATAGATTTCTACATTCAGTGACAGGGAGTAAAAGGAGCAATTTTTGTAATAAATCACTCTTTGAATTCTGGATAGAAGGTGGATGCTAGATTTTTCTGCACTGAAAGCAGCTTATTCGTATACTAAGCCACCATTTTTAACATCATACCTTTGTGAATCGGATTTTCTGCAATGATGGCTACTTTGAGAGAGAGACAAATATAGGTCTGAGCTAAATATCAAAAAATAACTCTGGAGTGTCAATTTCTAATTTTGGCCTTCCTTTAAAAACTTTGCTCTGCAAGAATATGAAGCCCATGGAAGTCACTGATAATTATTAAGCTTGTTCTTATACTGGCTGAAGTACCCACTCTTAAGTTTATTTTTTAAAAATGATAATACATTATTCGTGATATAATAGCTTAATTGTAAGGAGAGTAAAACCAAATTTGCATGACAATGTATACAAAAATGTAAAATGATTTATTGAAATGAATCTCATATTATAAACGGTTTTGAATGAACACACAATTTTGGTACTCATAAGGTAGCGGCATTTAGAATAAACGTTAAGTAATAAAAAGAATATAAAATTCTAATTAACAATTGTTATTTTTTTAATATTTAAAGCGAAAGCCGGGATCAGGTGCACTCGATACTAACGTTAATAGTCGCGAGGAGTGATGCACCCCAATTCTTTTTATAATTATTTTTCAATATACAAGATAAAAATCACAATTTCAGTGAATAATTTAACTAAGGAAAATATACTTACCTATTTCAAAGGATTTTTCTGTTGTCTTTCATAATTTGAGAAAATATCCAATAAAACTGAACTAAATTGTTCCAAATGTGCAAAAAACGATCTTAATAAAAGGACACAAATCCAGACACTTTTAGCTAACATTACAGGAAAATTATTTGCAAGCAAAACTGTCATATTTTGTTCCGTTATTGTAATTTTTAATGTCGCTGATGATCGACAAATATCCTGTTGCGAACTTTTCTTGCTTGTGTCTTTTTGACAGGGGTGAAGTGCATTTGCACTTATGGCTTCATATTTTCTTGATAAAGTTCTTAATGTAGCTATTGAAAATTTTCCTTTCGTTTCATGTTTGTGGCTGCTTTTCTCAAATTTACTTTTCCTTCTTTTATGATTAATATGCATTATTTCAGCAAGCGAGTGTTTCCCTTGTTTGATCAGCTTCAATTTCCTTTCAGAGATCCACAGATGCCCAATTCTTTTTATATTCTGCTCATTTACATTTTATAAACCATAATCAGTCGTACAACATCACAATTAAAACACACTAAGTTATTCATAGGGGAAAATGCAGCATGTTCAAGAGAAAATGTTGCGAAAAATAATGGTGGTCGTGCCAGAACTCTGTCTAAACAAGTACCTTAAGATTCTAAAAAACGTTTTGCCACTCCCAAAAAGGGAATGTTATCCAATTCATTTTAGCTCCCCATTAAGACTGTTATGCATTAGAGGATTCTCTGTCAAGGTCACCGGTAACAAATAAACAGTTTTCCGACACTTTGATTTTTGTATTATATGTTTCGAGTATACTCATAAAAGTAAATCTTGGCCCAATTAATCCTTCAAAGAGAAGTGCTCAATATACTTATCCATGTATCATAAAACTCTTTCACATCGTGAAAAAGCCGCAACAAATTATATAATTTACAACTTTCTTAAAAAAAGGGATGCAGGTAACCCTACCATAAGTTCAGCCAGCAAAAGTAATATTTTAGATTAAAAGAAACGTAATAAAAAAAATCTCTCATCGTAGGATTACAGCAAAGCAAACAAAATATTTTTTTATTTAGTTATAGGATCAAAGATAGCTAATGAGCGTTCAAAGTAGAATCTTTTATTTTTGATTACCTTTTTTCACCAGATGATATATATAAATCATATCAGTGTAAATCTGTATTTTTTAATTATATCAGAAAGTATTTTGTTTTTTTTCATTCCAGTAAATTAATTTTTTTAACCTTTTATTTTCGATATGCTCGCGCCCCCCTTGAAGGAATATCGCGCCCCCCCAGGGGGGCGCCAGTTTGAGAAACACTGGCGTATGGGGATTATATTTTGCGTATGGGGATTATATTTTACGTAGTAGAATTATCGGCCAACTGGAATGTGGACGTACTAAGATGGAAGTAATTGAGGAACTTGGAATTGCCCAAACTTTCATCGGTAGGATTTAGCATAGATTACAAGATGTCAGTAGTTTTGATCCTTCGTGTAGAAGTCTTGATACTCTTTAAATATATCGTCAGTCAAAATCTTCACTTCAGCATGGTGTGTAAATTTGAAATTGGAATGACACTTCAGGTGTCGTCCTTATTATTTGCCAGTGTTTCAAAATGGTGCACACTATCGCCAATATATATTGCATTGCTTCAAAGTGGAACGTTAAGGAACAAAATAATCCATGAATCAACATAATAATGTAGGATTGAATGTGGTACACAACGCTCTACCATTATTTATTTTACCAATGGTTAAAATTTCTTGACTCTATCCTTTTCCTGATATCTTTTTTCATAATCTTGTTCCTCATGAAGTTCTATCTCGGATTGCTTGCACTGTATTTCTCAACGTCATCTATTCGCGAACAAAATTTTACCTATGTGTGTTTAAATTATTGTTTATCCAGACATGTATAAGTTCTATGAAAAATAAAGTAATTGAAGTCAAGATACTGCAAATGCTTCTGAATTAGTTTTTCTCTCGTTTAGTCTCCATACAGCACCACTGATTCGAATCATATTAAATCCCCTATATTTTCCACAAATAGTTTTGACGGAATCAAAATTTGAATCCAAAGCATCGACACATATTTGAGGCAGGTCATAAATGCCATGCCTTTAATTAATGAGCGTCAGTGATCTTTTTACGCGTGAATACATTTATTTACAATTCTACACATCGTCGACCTAATTATCAGAATGCGTAACTCCCCAGAGAAACTAAATTTGATATAGGAGTGTTAAGGGCCAAGCATTGTTTGACGTGATTCCTTAATCGCATCAAGCAGCGGTTGTTGTCCAGTTACGCGGAATACAAAATGCCAAGATAGCGGTATCAAATCGTCAGGAAAATAATTGTAAAGAGCGGCTTTGAAATATATTTCAGATGAAGAATATAAGAATAGATTAAAAATAACCTATATCAATCAATCATGAATATCAATATACTATTATAAAAATTATATAATAATGATATGTAATGTTTTATTATCATATAATATGATTTAATTGTAATTATGACACATGATGATATTCATATAGGGTTGTCACTGAAAAATCCCAATAAAAAATAACTAATATACGTTAGCTCTATGACAACCACATTACCACACGATAAAAATTTCAAGGCAACCATATTGTAAAGTTATCATCCCTCTTGGCGAACATAAACACCAAATTGGAGCGTAGAACTCATATCAAATTAGAACCTCAGAAGAAGTTACGCTTTTTGATGACTAAGCCGACGACATGTTGAAATGCTTCGAGGTCAACATGAAAGTTTAGATTATAAATCCCTTTTTCATTGAACAGTGTCATTTTTTTTAGTTCATGGATACTAGCAGTCTTACTACTAAGATCATAATTACAATCTATGCAAAAACTTCATTTACTTTTTGCGAACTTACGGTCGAGTCCCACTTCAAAACTTCTTGTTTGCCAAATGGACTTGCCTTCAGCAGTCTATGGGTGGCCGCCGTGGTAACCGAGTGGTCAAGGTATCGGATCGTGGCTGGTATTGTCACGAGTTCAAGCCCAGTACCACTTAAGACCCACCATGTAGGCGAGCGATGCTCGTTAAATCTGTCGAGAGCTGAAATATCCTCCCGGTGGTGTGGTGTGGTAGTTAAGAGAAGGGGTACCAGTTTAGATATCGTCAACGTCACTTGACCATGGTTCAAAATTAAGTGGTCCGTCACCAAAATCCCTCGTGTAGCTGACACAGTGCGACGTTAATATCCACTCACTCACTCAGTAGTCTATGGGAATCCTTATTTTACTTTTATGTAATATATATATATATATATTTCCGTTAAAAATACCTGTTTTGATGTATCGATCTTGTTTTTAGAAAATGGATGAAGCTTTGTCGTTTGTTACCCGAAGATTGAATTTGTATATATCAGATGCAAAATTAATGTAAGGCAAAAATAAACCTATATTTTGTTCCTTATGTTTTATTATAATACATCTCATACATTCAATCTGATTCCATTGTGTGGGATCGTTAATTCATATTTAATGAATCAAATTCATCAATGCGCATATTCCAATATACTTCAACTGGATAAAAATGGGTTTTATTCCCAATTATAACAGAAGACTTTCCACCAAACATAATTTCTTCGTTACATTTCATCAGAAAAAGGAAAACTCCTTTTTGTATTATCTTGCTATGTAAACTCGATGAAAAATGGCTATTCAATTTGAATATGTAGTTTTTTGCACATTGATTCGCACGCAAGCTCAATAATCCAATACCAGATTACCATTTATCTTTTCAAATGCAACAGTATGGAATATTTTTTTATTTTCTGAGTAAGCGAAATATGTTATAGATTAACAGAACCATTATACTACAATACAATAATCGATTGTAATTAATCTTTACGATTGTAACAATACCCCAAACATTTCATGCAATAACAGAAATATTCATTTCACTTGATTGTATTCGAGGTAGAAGAAACGAAGAAAACGATGTGATAATGCAAAGATGGGCAAAAGTATATTGATTATTGTTATTATAGCTAAATCATTATTAATTTTGCAACTATTGACACGGCAAATCCAGAGCAAAATGAATATGACAAAATATTTGGATTATACAGATAAGAAAGAATTAGAATACTTAATTAATATAGAAAAAGAATCTAAGAGTAGTAGAACATTCAACTTTATTTGTTGCAGAAAACAATAACCATCATTATATTTTTAAAATTTCTCGGATTTTTAATTTTATCTTGAGCTCAAAATGTAAATTTCTTTGACAGGTCAATCATTTGATATTAAATGCATTTCAATAATTTTTGTTCCGATTCTTTAATAAAGGAATATTTAGTTTTTTTCCATTCATAATGCATAGAGAACTTTCTGAATTATAAAACCATATGGATTAGATATTTTTCTGTTAAATATGCGAAATTAAGTCATATCGACACATTATATTTCCTACCAAATTAATTCTAATTATTTGCGATAAATTTATTTATAATGTTGAATATATTCCAGTCAAATTAAAACAGTTTCTTAAAAATGAAATCCATTCATTTACAAATAAATTAGAGCACCAAGAAGGAGTCGTCAAAATGAAACGAAAAGTTACATACGTAATGTGTGTGTGACTACTTTGATATAAGTAAATGATTAGAACATCAAAGAAAAAGGATCATTTATTTCCTCTAGCGCGAATGCATGATGTGATACGATCGGGCATTGAGGCATACAAGCTCTGTATGATGTCTGGAGACATTTCGTTCCCTATTTGCTGAGACATTGCCTCTAGTTCGTCAAACTCGTGGATTGCCCGACTCGCCGTCACAAATCATCCCAGATATGCTCGATTGGAGACAAATCTGGAAGGGTAGTAACAGTGCGGAAACAGTCTTGTGAAACGCTTGCCATATGAGGCTGAGCATTGCATGGTTGAAAAATGGCTCCTGGGAGCCGTTGCATGAGTGACAACACATGTAATTGCAGGATGTCATTGACATACCGCTGGGCACTCATGGTGCCACGGATCAATACTAAGAGTAACCTTGTATTTTAGGCAATGGCACCCCATACCATCACACTAGCTGTGGGAGTGGTGTGTGGATGTAAAGCAAAGGCAGGATTGAGGCGTTCACCACGGGCCTCCACACACACCCGATTTATTTGCGAGATTGAATCTGGATTCTCCAAAGGAAAACCCGGTTTTTTTTCCCTGTAGCACAGTTTCATCGGGCGTGGCACCACTCAAACGGAGGTGTCCATGGTGGGCGTCAACGGCAGCCCCCGTAAGAGGCCCGATCCCTGTCCTTGAGCTGGTGCCTTCGTTGACTCGGCCGGGCCCCTTGGGAAGGGAGCTACCTGTGCCTGGATGGCGGCCGTGAAGTAGTTACTGTACCGTGCACAAGATGTGGCGGTCTTCTCGACGGCTGGTCTGCCGAGAGCGTACTGAGCCTGGCCTTTGTGTAAATAACATCTCTCGGATCCACTCGTCCCAACACCTCCTCACAACACAATCAGAGTGACCTAATTGACGAGCTACTCGCCTAGCTGAGTACCCAGCTTCCATCATGCCGATGATTCTCTCTCTCTCTCAAACTTTGACAGCTGCACATATTGTCTTGGAAATGGCGTAATGGCATGTCTTCCTCAGCTCTGCCTTTGTAAACGATTCAGCACATTCAAACAAGCTTTGATTACCTGTTTTATACTCCACGGATAAAAACATTAAATGCCCACTACCGGCTATATGTAATGCGCAATCAAGCTACATTTCTAATCATTGGCATATCTCCCCGACATGTATCTTCATGCCAAGTTTCGTTACGATGCTGCATTTATTTCTTGGAGCGCTAATTTTTTGTTCAAGAGTGTATTTCACACACAATTTTTAAAACCTTTTTTCAAAATTTAATATTTTCCTGATTTTTCAATTAAGATATAAATATATGACACTAAATTTAAGATGAATTCCGTATATTTTAAGTTACCCAAAGTCTTAGGTCAAAGAAAATATTTATGGGAAATATCACGCACACTTAAATGAAAGAAAAAATGCCTTTAAAGATTTAAAGAGATAAAAAGATGCCTTTATTCCAATATTTCCAATTTTTTTTAAAATTTAAGTATTAAAAATCTCTATGGTTATACAGTTTTCCTTGACCTTAAATCAGGGCTTCTCAAACTTTCAATACTGTCGCCCCCCTTTTAAATCACAATTTTTATCGCGCCCCCCTTATACATTAATAAATTACTGAATGCAATAATAATGCACTTTGATGCTAAAGCTACAATACGTGATCTTAATTATAAACCGTACAAATTAATAACATAAGTATTAAATTTTGTATATATATATATGTTACTTTTAAGCAAAAAAAATAAAATAAATAAATAATAAATAAATAAATTAAGTAATAGGATAATTATTATGTTATTTTTCCTTTCTCTAATTTTTAAATTGGAACATATTGCAAAATGCGGTGGCTGCTTAGAAGAAAATAATAGATTTCAGCTAAATATAGAAAAAGAACTCAGAGGGTCAATTTCTAAAAACTTTAAAAATTTTTGCTCTGCAAGACAAGCCCATGGCCCTTTAATACTTATTAAACTTGTTCTTAATTCAGTATTAATAAGATAATTTTTTTATCTATGTTACTCTTAAGTAATATATATTTTAAGTAAATTATATATATATATATATATATATATATTTTAAGTAAAAAGGTTAATTATTTTTATTTTTCTTTCTCTAATTTTAAATTGAAACAGATTGAGAAATAATATTTAATTAAGATTTATTTCCTTCAAGATCCATTTCTAAAAATACAAATGTCATTAAAAAATAGCCTAATCTATGTTGCTCATTATCATATCCATTACATCCGGAAAATTCTCGCGAACGTTCATGTGAGTCTAGGCAACCAAGAGACGTCTGCACAAAACATTAAAATGCTGTACCTCGTACAATTCTAGTGAGTCTTGGCCGAATCGATTAGCTACCGAATCTCTCTTGAAAATGTACATTTCATAATTTACGCATTAATTGTAATTCACTTAATAGTATTTACGACGTTTGGGTTAAAACAAAATCATAGATATATTATTAAATCACAGCGAGCATTCGACGATAATAAAAACAACAAGTACTCAGACGAGGAAATTGATAGCAAAATTACGAATGGGTTAGGGATCCATTTCAAAATACTTCAGAAGGGCTCTCAACTGCAGAAAAGAGATCTTCATAGATTTCCCTCCAGTGACGGGGGTTTATGGGCAATTTTGTAATAAATCACTCTTTGATTTCTGGATAGAGGTGGATCAATTTTCTGCACTGAAAACAAAAAACATTTCGTATACTATTACCATTTTTAACTTCCATACCTTTGTGAATCTGGATTTTCTGCGATAGCTACTTTGAAGACAAAATATAGATCTGGTAAATATCAAAAAAATAACTCTGAGTGTCAATTTCTAATTTTAGCCTTCCTTTGAAAAAATTTTTCTCTGCAAGACAAGCCCATGGAAGTCACTGATAATTATTAAACTTGTTCTTATATACTGGTTGAAATACCCACTCTTATATATATAACACGAGTTTATTTTTTTAAAAAATAATAATACATTATTCTTGATATAATAGCTTAATTATAAGGAGAGTAAACTCAAGTGCATGACAATGTATACAAAAATGTAAAATGATTTATTGAAATGAATACTCATATTATAAACGATTTTAAATGAACTATAATTTTAAGCCTCGCAGAATTAGCATTTAGAATAAATGTTAAGTAATAAAAAAAGAATATAAAATTCTAATGAATAACAATTGTGTTATTTTTTCAATATTTAAAGCGAGAAAGCCCGAGATCAGGTGTGCACTCGTTACTAACGTTAATGGTCGCGGAGAGTGATGCACCCCAATTCTTTTTCTTATAATTATTTTCAATATACAAGATAAAATCACAATTTCAGTGAATAGTTTAACTAAGAGAAAATATACTTATCTATTTCAAGGATTTTTCTAATTGTCTTTCATAATTTGAGAAAATATCCAAAAAAACTGAACTAAATTGTTTCAAATGTGCGTGACCTTAATAAAGGACACAAATCACAGACACTTTTTGCTAACATTACAGGAAAGTTATTTGCAAGCAAAACTGTCACATTTTGTTCACGTTATTGTAATTTTAATGTCCTTTGATGATCGACAAATATCCTGTTGAACTTTTTCTTGCTTGTGTCTTTTTGACAGGGTGAAGTGCATTTTGCGGTACACTTACGGCTTCATATTTTCTTAATAAAGTTCTTAATGTAGCTATTGAAAATTTTCCTTTCGTTTCATGTTTATTGCTTTTCTCAAATCTACTTTCGCTAACATGATTAATATGCATTATTTCAGCAAGTGTTTCCCTTGTTTGATCAACTTCAATTTCCTTTCAGAGAGATCACAGATACCCAATTCTTGTTTTATATTCTGCTCATTTACATTTATAAACCATAATCAGTCGTACAACATCACAATTAAAACCACTAAGTTATTCATAGGGAAAATGCAGCATGTTCAAGAAAATATTTTTGAAAAATAGTGGTCGTGCTGGGAACTCGGTCTAAACAAGTACCTTAAGATTCTAAAAAAACGTTTGCCACTCCCAAAAAAGGGAATATGTTATCAATTCATTTTAGCTCCCATTAAGACTGTCACATATTAGAGGATTCTTTGTCAAGGTCATTGGTAATAAATGAACAGTTTTCCCAGAATTAACTATTTTTGTATTATATGTTTCAGTATACTCATAAAAATAAATCTTGGTCAATTAATCCTTCAAAGTGCTCAATATGCTTATCCATGTATCATAAAACTCTTTCACATTGCGAAAAAAAAGCGCGCAACAGAATTATATAATTTACAACTTTCTTAAAAAAAAAAAGGGATGCAGGTAACCCTACCATAAGTTCGAAAGCCAGCAAAAGTAATATTTTAGATTAAAAGAAACGTAATAAAAAATCTCTCATCGTAGGATTACAGCAAAGCAAACAAAATATTTTTTTATTTATATAGGATCAAAGATAGCTAATGAGCGTTCAAAGTAGAATCTTTTATTTTGATGACCTTTTTTCACCAGATGATATATATAAATCATATCAATGTAAATCTGTATTTTTTTTATTATATCAGAAAGTATTTTGTTTTTTTTTTCATTCCAGTAAATTAATTTTTTGTTTAACCTTTTATTTTCGATATGCTCGCGCCCTTCAGGGGGGCGCGCCCCACAGTTTGAGAAACACTGCCTTAAATGAAGAACACTTGTTCTTTTTTTATTTATGTCATTTAGAAAGCTTCAAAAATAGATGCGAAATTTCTTTATATGTTTACATTCGAAATTTACCAGTTCAGACAATGCAAAGCAAATATTCCGATCATTTCTTACACAACACCCTAAAATAGTATAGTATTTAATATTTGTCTTCATTCATTAACATTTACAATAGAGCAAAGAATTAAACAAAATATTCTTCGTCATTGAACAAAATTTCCAGATTCATGTACTTTCACACAGTCGGGTTTGCATTTTCTTATATATGATTTTTTTAAATTGGTATTAAATGTAATAGATCTATAAATACCGGTTTTATAACTTTTCAACCTTTTTTACAGCATTTCTTTTTCGTATTTATGTAAACTGTTATTGCCGCTTTAAAAATTATTACTCTTTTGGGTATTTCAAGTTGAATGAAAAAACTAGTGCACGGGTATTATCAATGCGGCAAAGATAACCCAAAACTCCCCGGCTTTGGGGTTTTTTTCCCTTCAAGAAAAATAAAATTATTAAAAAGAAAACATGAAACCCTTTTTTTAAATTGGGTCTCATCATTTATTGTTGGAAGGACGACCTTTATTCTCTACAAATAAAAAACATTTGAAATACATCTGACTTAAATTCATATTATTTTATTGATTTTTTGTTTTTCTATAAAACGATGGATCTTGTATAAATTTCAGGGGCATTCTTTTATCGTAAGCAAACCTTTAGATAGATAAATAACTGAGAGTGTCATAAAATTTATAATGAGTTTTAAAACGAGATAACGAACCAAACTTTGTTTTCTTATAATGTTTCAGATGTCATAAGAGATTAAACAGCAAGATACTCGTTTAACAGATTCAACCGAAAAACAAAAATAACTGTATAGTAGCATTTGAAAGCAATGTTCAATTAGCACAAGTTTTATTTTGGCGAGAAAACATTTAAAATTATAGGATTTGAGTGGGTTTTTTTTATAACTTGGTTCATATCAAATTTTATTTTCATAATACATCGAGCACAGCTATAGTCAGTTCAGCAAATTATTGAATGATATGCAGAGTGGTAGCTGCATTCGAATAAAATTACGAGGGTAAATAAACAAACTGAAAAAAATATCAAAAACAAAGCTTCGAGTTTTATTCTGATTTTTGCAATGCTCAAATTCTGAAAGGGCAGTATTAAAAAAAATGTAAGCAGAAATTATTTCATCATTTTAATTCTTATCTTACTATAACATACTTTTGAAATGAACAAATAATTTTCTAAATAGTAAATATATGATAAAATATTTGGTGAAAAATGTGCAACTTCAAATGGAACACGCATCATCTACAAAAAAAATGAAGTTTAAAAACATTATTCGTTCACACTCACACACAATTGCATAAAACGTAATGTTTTATATTAAAATATATATATATATGAGCCAACGTTTAAGGAAATTGGGGATCGTGCTTTCCCCCCACAATTCCAAGGTTCAAAAATCCCGGCTGGGGAAAAATTAAAATCTACCTTTTATAAATATATAAAATTATTTATAAAAATTAACAATTATCTTGATAAATTGTACGGTTTATAATTAATCCCCCTTCCTACTAATTGTTCCAAACGATTCCGTTTAATGCCACCTTTTTCTTTGGGGGTTTCGTATTTACTTATTGGGGGGAAAGGGGGAAAAAAAAGGCAAAAAAAAACAAAACCTCTGAAATAAAATAAAATCCTTCGCAAACACTGTCAAAGGGTTTTTGTATTGCATTTCAAAGCCTTTAGAATAATTTTATGGATAGCAGTGCACAGAAAAGATCGTACTTTGGAAAGATGTATATATACGTCGAAGGAAATTAACGCTTTGAGTGAGCAAGATGTTCATATACACCGGTGGTACTAAAGAGGTCAAAGTCATAGCCTTAACTTCAAAATATAGAATTGAAATTTAAATCCTGTTATTGTATTGTAAGGAAGGGGGGGTCGATGAAAAATTTCGATTGAAAATTTTTTGGGTAATTTTTGAAAAATTTTTAGAAGCACTGGGTAGTTGTGTGTTTAATTTAAATTTAAAAGCCGGGGGAAAAGGGTTTAAAAGTAACAGTTTATTTTTTTCGGGGGAAATACCCCATCAAAAATGTAATAAACTGTTCATCCGTGGTTGGAAAAATTTTCCGAAATTTTTGGGTGTATCCTGATTTAAAACGCAGACGATAAAATTTTTTTTACTGAATATATTAGTTTTTAAAAATGGGATGCCAATTGGGAAAACGTGCAATGTTTTGGGTTTAAAGGGTTTTTCAAACACTGTGTACCAAAGTGCTCGAAAAAAATGGGAAAGAATGTCGTTCCCAAACTTAACCTAATTCCATTCCCCAACATTTTGTTCCCAACCCCTTCGTTAAAACCCCTATTTTTAAATTCCGCCCCCCCAAATTTCGCACTCGACTTTTTTCTGTCCATCTTTACCGATGCCGGGAAAAATTTTCGTCTGTGAATTTTGGGGAAAAATCGCGCACTTGCGGCCGGTTGGGCTGGGCCAAAAAAAATCTCGGGGAGTTTTCCCTCCCGCATGAAAAATTTAATTCTTTATGGAAAAGGGCCCCTTTAAAAAAAACCATTACTTTTGGAAAACTTTTAGCCCCCCATTTTTGAGAAAAAAATGTCAAAATACTAAGGAGATGATAATCAATCACAGCTTAAATCTTAGTTTTGTTCAAAACAATCAAAATGTTCGAAAAATGTATTTGTATTTACAAATGTATAAAATTATTGAAAAAGTATCACAGTTACTTCGTTCAGCTGATTTAAGGAACTATAAAATAATAATAATAATAATAATAATAATAAAATATTACATATTACTGTAGTATATGAAGTACTTCTCCATTCATAATGCCTCTTCGTGAAAATTAAGAGCATATTTTATAAAACACACATGTCAACACTAATACACTGTTATCTAAATATCCCGTTTTGCAGATAGATACAGTTTGTATCATCTTCTACACCTGTTTCATGAAGAAGTATAAATCGCCCAGTTTAGCAACAGCTGCTTCACGAATGATACTTTGGAGGAACTTGAATCATTTTTTTTCCTTTTTCTCCTTTTTTTTTTTTATTTATTTTTTTTTTTTTTTTTTTTATTTTTCTGTATTTTTAAGACTTTCTATTTTTACTTATTATATGTTCCCTTTTTCATAAAACGAATACTTCGAAATTTCTAGTGCATTTTATTTCCTTATCTTATAAATATTTATTTTTCCAAAATTTACGCTTAAACTTAAAATTATAAGTGAAACCCAATAAAAATAAATTTATTTGAAAGATATTTTCATACATAAAAGAAAGAGAGTTTATGTAAGGAGTTTATATATAATATATTTTAAAAATCTTTGTACTGCTATATTAGTTACAAATACGTATATTTTGTAATAAAAGTTGTATTTACTCAATAAAGATCAGACTTAAACTTTAACCAATTTATTTTATAGAATAATAAGCATAAAAATAAATTAAATGTATATAGTGACTTAGTTTAACCCTACTTTAATGATTCAGGTTATAATTATAATAACTAATTATATTATGATTAGTATATAGTAGACTTCTAATAATTGTATCCATTTCAGGTAGCCATGCTTGAAATCACCTAGGTTCAAGTGCTGTTACTTCAATAAAACTCATTTAAGATCATCTAATCCATCTTTTTCTTAATCTTTTTTTTTTCTTTTTCACTTCCTGAAAGCAGTAATACATATTTGAATATATTACGGTTCTTTCAAGAGGCTGAGATATATATCAGAGCCATTGTAAAAAGTGATTTGAAGGTTAAGACGAATCTCTTACCTATTTACTTAATAATATACATAGCTTAAGTCTTAGAGATACGGACGATAAATAAATATGTTTTTCAGGTACCTTTCCATTTCTCCAGAACAATTTTTTTCAAGCAGACTTTATTGGTGACAATATGCCGTACGCAAATAAAATGTCAATAAATGTTAATTCTAAGAACTTTATACTTTGGAGGCACACAAATTTTTAATTCAAAATTTTTTCACATTGGTCTTTTGTTTATCCTATCCTCAAAAATTCTGCGAGAAGCATTCTAGGTAATATCGTACCGTTTATCTATGCTTCTTGTTTTGCGATCTGCCATTACCCCATATTCTTTCTACTTTGTGCTTGTGAGATAGCTTCCAAATTGACAAAATTGTATTTCTGTCTCAAATTAAAGTGTTCGAAACTTTCCACTCCTAATATTTGTATGCAGCATGATTACCAAGAATCTTCCTTTCCATCTATACTTCCTTTTTCGATGTTTCCCAATGCTCATGAATCGGTTGGGCACTTTCACAAGAAACATGCATTTGCTTCACGGCAAACTCAATCAAAGATCAACTGTTGTAGTAGAATACATCCAGCATTGATTCTGAGCTTTGTAAGCATACTTCCATCCACTTTGACGATCACATCAAGCCCTCATATTTTCCGTTGTTGAAGTTTAAGCAAAGAATCAAATACACACATCCTACATGTAGCAATTCTATTCCATGGCTGTTTCGAGGCTGATTTCAAATTATTTTTCATGCCCTTTAATTGAAGTTAATTCTTCCAACCACACACATAAATAAATCTTACACACTTCAAGAAATTGAATTTCAATTATTCAAAAAATGTGCTTTTTCGGATTCTTTTTTATAGCTTCAGGTTGAAAGGTTGCAGAGCTATGGAATTTCGTTACCGAAATAAGCTTTCATTTCATGATTATTACCACAAGCAGCAATTTTAATCAAAACGCTTTTCCTTTGAAAGAATCTGGTTGATGCATTCTCTGTTTAGGGCAAATCCCAAATTTTAATTTGTTTTTCACCCATTTTTGACGTATTTAGAAAAAGACGTTAATGAGATAAGAAAAGACTACGATTTGTTTGAAAATGAGGCGGTAAAGGCTTACGTTCGGAAATGCTCCGCTTATTATTTTTGGCAGCTTTATCGCCTGCACTAGAGAAATGGTTATGTACTAGATTCAATTTGAAGAACATAGAGAAAACTGCAACACCATTAAAAATGCAAGTAGCTAAACGCATATTAAATGGCTGGCAAAGGAAATCAACATAAACAATAACAAATATTGCGTGTTTATCTGATCACCAGATACACAGTTCCTGGCTATGAAACAAGAAGTAGTCTCACATCATATATGCTCATAGCTATAAATAGAGGTATCAAAAATATTGAAGGGAGCAGTATATATCTGGGAAAGGTCAATGAAATGAATACTACTATTGATAAAATGCGGAACGAGACCACCTCCTCTGTAGCTGCTTGCTCGTCACTTGTGTTGAATATGATTTGTTGCGAGATAGATGACAAGGTAATTATAAAATACGACGGAGAAGCTGCATCGATTAACCCTTTCGAGGGCACAAAGCTAAAATACACTTTTTTGTGATAAAGTACTTGATAAATATAATATTCTCATATTCTATAAACATTATTTTGTCACAAAAAAAATCTGATTAGGTTTTTTCCCCCTGGGTGGTGGCTAGCCGTTACAGCCACTGCACACTTAAGACATTTAACTTACTTTTCAGGACAGAGAAATAATGAACCATAGTACAATAATTTTTTGATGAAAAATTAACACATCTATGCTAATAACTATTTCAATAATAATTAAATACAAAGTACAAGTGCAATTAAAAAATCATAGAATAATTATACAGTATAGAATACTTACGAAAATATACATTGAAATTGGTATATATCTACATTTTATATTTTATTTAATTTTAGTATAAATAATTAGGAAAACAAATAATATTTTTGAGGATTTAAATGAGTTATTTCACAAATTTGATGAGCTATATACTGTGAAACTTTTCAAAGCAAGTAGGACCATTTTCTTAAAGGCACAGTGGTACCCACAGAAAAGCTATAAGGAAAGATTTTCGAACACAAGAATCTCGTACCATATATTGTAAACAAAGTTTGTTTATATTGCCCATCCTTAACCTTCCCACGTGATCCTAAGTTCACTCTCTCTCGAGTCGACGAAGAGCAAAAAATTCTACACCGTTTTACTGTTCTATGTAGACAGTGAATAGAACCTCTATCCACATATAAAAGCTTTCCAAAAACCTAAATAAAACCTTTTTTTTTAATTGCACATTTTCTTAATTCATTCAGATGAGAAAAAATGGATACTTAAGACGTGTCGAAATTATTTTCCCAGGTCAAAAATTTTATTTACAGTAATCAAAATACAATTTGTATATTTACACCGAGAAAACTGTTTATAACTATCCATCAGAGGACATGAAATGCAAAAAAAGGTATCGTGCACCCATCTGTATTGATTTTTATGCGTTTTAATACTCAGCATACAGAAGCACGTTTGGTTTAGTGTCGACACTATCATCATTATATCAACGCATAGTCTCACGTACGTTTATAAAGGAATAATGGTCTTCTGGGCAATGTCACTTCTATCTCTATATTCCCTGTCACACAAGCTTCAGGGTTTGGGATGGTACAATGCTCGGACAGTCGTTTATTTTTTATTTGTGTACAGTGTTCGGGCAGCCGTTATTTACTGTTTGTGTACAGTGTTCGGACAGTGGTTGTTTATTGTTTGTGTACAGTGTTCGGACACATCTGTTATTTACTGTTTGTGTATAGTACCTGCAGTTTAGCATCATTCCAGTACAATACACAATATGGTTTGTATGTTGTTCAGTAGTTTGTACACACTTACGGTACATTATTCCATCTGGACAATACCTTGCCATACATCATACGATGAATTCTCAATACCTTAAATGGAATTGACATTCTTCTGTGGTCGGCAGTCTCACTCTTCAATCAAATATGCGTGGGACCTATCGTGATAGAGGTTCCACGGTTACCACAAACTCGTACTATAGAGGAAATGAGATCTACAGTGAACTCGCTTTGGAAATGAACATCACAGGATATCATTAATGACTATTGGAGGTATACCTCAACGCCTAGAGCCCTGTATTACTGTTCTTGGTTACCATTTTAAATACTGGATAAACACAGTTCGCTAGTGCATAAACAATATGCTTGCTTCTATCATTTACATATGAGTGTTACTTCTACTGCTCATATTATTTTCACATGATTATTCTCATCCACTTGGTGTTGCAGTTTAACGTTTGAGATTTGTATAAACAGTAAAAACTCAAATATTAAATAGCTGCTTGATAAAATTTAAGTAATTATTAAAGTTAAGTAGAGAAAAAATATGCAACAAATAAATTACAAAACATATTTATTTAAAGTGTAAACAAGTAAAAAATCATTATATGCTATTAATTACTATGTACATATAAATATACTCCTAATGAACTAATATCATTCATTTGCAGTTTAAAAATGTTAGTTGTTTATCATGAAATTAAAAACAACCGAATAAAAAATTAATTGATTTAATGAAAAGATCAGAAATTCTCTCAGCATCTCTATTTTGCTTATGTGTAATAGTATTCATATATATATATATTTGTAATATTTATCAAGAGTAAAAAACTGATACAAATTATGAAAATTAAAATAAGTTTATAAATTAGTCAATAATTCCAAGGAAAAAAGAGGGTAAACAAGGTTTCACAAAAGAGAAATAACAAATTAAAAAAGTTAATTTTACTAATTGAAATGCAGTGTAATTTATCATATAAATAAAATATTTGCATAATGAAAAAGTTGTTCACAATTTCATAATAACTGATAAACGAGTACAAGAAGAATAAAATCATTCATATGCGTAACGCCTTTCTTTTTTCAAGACGCTATTTTGAATTACAATTTTATCGTTATGATAATCATTTATTTTTCGTGATTCAAAGTTTTTCTTTCAATAATTAATGAAGCATATTTGGAAATTATTTCTTTATTTTTTCCATTACACAAACATATATTATTAAGCAAACATATATTATGATAGCATGTTTTAAGTTCTAGAGAGCTTTTTCAGAGATAATTTAATTTTTGGCTTGTGCATGATGGTATATAATATAGTTATTTCATGATTATTAAGTATAATTCTATTTTATACAAAATACAATTCATTAATTGTATATGTGATACACAGCTCCTCAGAATTTGGAAGCACGATAGTGATTATTTGGTTATAATAGCAGAAACATAAATGTGACAGTCGTACTTGAAATTTAATTTTAGATGTACATTGAAGAACATTATCTTATTTATTATTCCTTAAATATAAAGATGAATTTATAAAATCATACCGAAAGCAAGTTAATGATTTATGAATAGTATTTATTGCTGTCATTGATTATCAATGGAGATGAATAACTTTAACAAAAGGCAAAAAATAACCCAATATTATAAAAATAAATTGTTTCATTTCAATCTTACAGTTCTTCATTTCTAAAAAAAGGATATAAGACAAAAATGTAGAAAAAACATATACCACTTTTCCAAAGTCTGAAACAATTCATTTTCACATTACTTAAAAATTTACAAAAAAAAAAAACTTTATTAAAAGAAAATAACTTATCCTAATTATACAGGACCAATGTGCAAGACCCTAGAATGAATGATGAAAATTAACTTCATTATTTCTATAATAATACAAAGAAAATGACAGAACTTTTTTTGAAACCATGGCATTAATTAAATGAAAATAAATGAAATATTAAAAAAAACTGATGCACTCTCTTTTTTTTGTGTTTAAAAAAAAAAAACGCGTAAATATATCTTGAGATAGGTATGGAACGTTAAAAGTGAGTAACCTTATGAATATACTACTTCTTTTAAATTAATAGAATTCAAAGAACAAAACTAGTTTAAAAGTAATCTAAAAAGAACTGGACAATAATCAAAAATGTAATTTGATATTGATAACATATGAACACCTGATTTTTTAAGGGACATCGCCACCTTTCAATTAACCGTATTATTCATGTAAAAAATCTTATTCCCTTCATTTAGTTTCATTACTTATATTAACAAGCAACACTTTTTTTTTCTTAATTTTTTTGCTTACAGGGAAACTAAAATTCTTTTTTTAAATATTTTTTGCGACTTAAAAAATTCAAACTGCTAATTTTCCTGTCCATCACATTAAGTTACCCTGCAACCAAGTTATTTTATCTACACGAAATATTTTTTTAAAGCATTTCATTTCTTCATCACAATGATTTCAATTTGGTAAAAATATACTTAAGACAAGTAAACAAAATACAATCTAAGAACGAGTTTTTATAGCTCATTTTTTCACATGTGAAAATAGGGTTTATTTTTTTTCCCCACCCTCCTTGCGTTGCCTTTTTTGTTTATATATTTATAGTTTAGTTTAATTTACTTCACTTTTTAATTTAATTCACTTAGAAAAAATAAAACTAATAAAAAAATTGAAAATCCCTTTTATTTAAAACAAAAGCTTTTTAATACGAATTCTGGTTTTTCTTTTAACTTTTTTTTTGTAAAAATATTTTTTTTTTTGAAAATAAATTTCTTCAAAAATTTTTTTTTCCGATAAAAAATTAATTATTCAATTTTGAAAATCATAGTGTAAAAATCGAAGAAATGTTACTGTACTAATACTTTTTTTTTTATTAATTTCTATTTAAAAATTGATTATTTCTTACTCAAACAATGTTTTGAATCATCCGTACAAACATTTCAAAAATCTCCTCTAGAATTAATTCATCACAAGTTTCACAAATTTTTAAGAAGTTGGAATATTAAGAAATAATAAATATTTCATCTTTTTTCTCTTAAATTAATTAATATATCATTAACATTTATATATTTCATCTAATAATTATACTCCACAAAGAATCATAACAATTATCTTTTAATTAGTTATTTATATTTTTCTTATTACCATCTCAATTTTGATTCTCATAAAATATTACTGTTAGTTTTGTTAAAATATTTATAAATCAACTTACTACTTTGTTTAATGAAAAAATACTCAACAGAACAAGTGAAATTATGTTTTCTTTTTTATACTCACATCATGTGGGATTTAAAAAAAAAAAATGCTGAAAAATGACAGTAACATAAAGTAACCACAATTAGAAGATAACGTCAACATTTGACCTCGAAGCCTCATTAAAAACTTTTCAATCTCAAAATATTTTAATTGTTGTTAGCTGAGTTTTAGAAGGAGCAATATTTTAGATACCGAAGGATATCATATATTTAAAAAAATGCCTTAGTTGAATAAAGCAGTTAGAAGAAATTATTCTTTGGTACATTATAAGTTTAAAATTATCATTTTTGTTGATGAAGGCAGGAGTGAATTGTAAAAAAAAGCAAAAAATTGAACTTTTTAACTAACGAAGTTATAAGACACAAAGGAAACAACACTCTTGGTGGATAACAAAAATAAAAATAGTAAATCAAGCATTCATAAATATTCACTTACTTTTGATATATAACAATTGTTACACAGTGTACTTGAACTGTCTTGTGGACGGGAGTGTTTGGAAACAGGTTTGTGTCCACAAGATTGCAAATGCTACAAAGTAAACTATTAAATTTACATTTAGTTATTTGATACTTCAATTACGTAAAGGATTTTTCTTTAAAAAAATCCACTAATAATTCATAGATTATCTGAGAATATTTTCTATACAATCCATTACTTTAAGGGAATATTCTGAGGAAAAATGAATTGCTTCTTTGTGGGTGTGGAGTTTTTTATTTGTAAAATTAATCACAAATACTATATCTCTGGTCTAGGTGCTTGCAGAATCTAAGGCATTCATTTTGAACATTTTATTGTGTCATTAAGAATGGAATAAGAATCTGGCAGGTATTATCTCAACAATCGTCAACTCTATTAATAATTCGTCAAGTTGGCAAACCCGATTTCATATGTGTCATACGTGCTTAATTGGCTTTGTGCTTCGTTTCATATAATGCCCCCAATAGGTTGTGATAATAGGCAAGTACCAACTTAGCTCTAAATGGAGGTACTTGTGTATTACACATAATATCGACACACAAGAAAAAAAGATGATTCCAATTAAATAAAATATCGACAAATGCTGCCATTGTTACTGAAGCTTTCAAGCAAGCGCGAGAACGATTTTACCACATTTTGGCAACATCTTTTAATTTGAAGAAACTGGCTGCAGGCATAGTAGTGCTTCTCAAACTTTAAATATTTGCGACCTAATATTCAATTATAAATTTCATTGCTCCCCCTCCATACTTTAACCTCTTAAGCTACACTAGAGCATATATATAAGTCTCACCAAATCAGTACGTTAAATGTCCCCCACGTATATATACGTCTTTCGAAAATACGGTGTTTTTTGTGCACTGCTATCCATAAAATTATTCCGAAGGATTTGGAATGCAAAAAAAGGACATTAACAGTGTTTACGAAGGATTTACTTCTCCTTTTCTTACTTACCCTTAATCATTTTCTCCCCCAATATCATATCATATACTGTGCCTACGTGGAAAACGGAGGCATAGGGGAGCGAATCACGCAACTTTTAATCTGCAGTTAAGGAATTATTTATAAACCATACAAAAAATTATCATGATAAGTGTTAATTTTTGAATATAATTTTATATATGACAAGCCCATGGGTCACTGGTAATTATTAAACTTAGTATTGTTAAATTACTTTACTTAGTTCTTAACTTATTACTTAATTATATTCTTAACTTATCACTTAATTATGCTCTTAACTTATCACTTAATTATGTTCTTAACTTAGTATCGTAAAATTACTTATAAAATACCTTTAGGCAGTATTGATGCACTTATAAGTGTATTATATCAAAATGTAAATGTTTTACTTTTTATTATGTCAGAATATATTTTGTTAGTTTACTTTCAGTAAATTAATAATTTTTTTAATAATCTTTGATTTTAGACTTTTCAATAAGCTCGCGCCCCCTTGTAGAATTATTACGCCCTCCTATGGGGAGGGCACCCCACACCTTGAGAAACACTGAGGTATAGTAAGTACCTAAATGGAAATCACTAAAATATGTAATTAGGGTGTTGGAATTAGATTTATAAGAAAATATATCTCCCTGTCGTATATATATTATTCATTCCGCAAAAAAAAGTTCCTGTTATTAGATTTTTCTTATATTTTCTGAGATTCGTTCATTGGACTTAGACATATTCCAAATTGCATAACAGTATCTATTTTGTTTTTAGTGTAGTTAATCAAGGAAAAATATGTCATTAACTGCTCAACATTTTAAAGCAGGGGTACATATTAAATGTTATAATGAATACGAGAAGCATAGCATTCTTTCGGGTGAGAAGATGTTAAAGTACATCACCTGCCTCTTCAAACCTAAGTAATCTTCAAGTCATTAGAAGCATATTTTCTTATACAGGCAGTACAAAAATTGATTTATTTAACACAATAGAGGTCATTTGGGAGAGTGCAAGCCATTTTTCTGGAGTAACAATGGATGTGAACGAATAGAAAAAGAACTGCAACAATACTACGGATTTAATTGTTAAAAAGAGCTAAAAAAGTTGAATATAGACAATGAGCAATTCTTTTGGCGCGTACAAATGACATGATTTAACAAACGAACATATTAACGACCACAGTGGAACAACTTATCTTCTAATGTGAATAAAAAGTCTATAGGAAATATAGCATTGTATCAGCCTAATGGGAATTAAAAAACATGGAAATAGTTTTAAGAAACTATTCTTAGTTCAGGGAATTTATTTAATTAGACAGTTTCTTTGGTTAATTTCAAAATAACAGATGGAATATGTTAAGATTTTTATGTTTATTTTTCATGATTAAGGCTTGTTTGTAATGTGTTACATTCATTATTGTAATTAATCATTTCTATGGATATTTTTATACATTGAAAAGCGAATAGGAAACAAAAGAAATTAGATAATGAACTATAATTGGATATTGATTGCTTTAATACGTAGAATTATTTCACAAATTTTGTTTGTTGTTAAAGATATTTTTCTGAAACTAAGAGTAGAGCGTCGGCGTATGGAAAAAAGAAATATATGGTATTTTGAATAAATTAGAACAATTAGGCTATTCATTAATACATATTTCATAGTTAAACATACATTCTATACGTCCTCCTCTTCTTGCTTTAATAGCAACGAAGTAATATTTTGTAAAAACTATACATACTTAAATCCTGTTAAGTTAATTGCTGTCATTTTAGGTAATTTGTTACGTAATTGTAAGAGTGATTCATTAAAGCTTTTCTCCCTTTATTTAAAGAATGAGAGGGCGGAATTTGATTGCTACAAATCAACACGAAACGGATTTAATTTTCTGAAATAATAAAAATAAGATAGATTTCACACAAATTTAATATGAAGAGGAACTCGAAAAAAATGGGATGTATGCAAATTCAAATATTCCAAGAATACTCTTAAAGTGTATTTTTGTCCTTGTCACTCCCATTTACTATTTAATCATTGAGATTTGAAAGAAAGTGGTTCAAAAAAATATTATGATGCAGCAACAGCATAATCTAGTTCATGACTGTTCTAAATTTTTTTAGGTTCTAGCTTTCTCGTGAAACTTGTTTGCGTTGAAGGATGAAAAACCTTTTTGATCTTTAAACTCTTAAAAACATACAACTTTTCAAATGAAGTATATTACATATTAATGATTTATTTCCTTCTATTAGATGAAATCAATTTTATGTACCATATATTACGGTGTATAGCGTGCACTTTAACCACAAAAAATAAAATCGAAATTTACCGATGCATGCTTTGCACTGGATATAAAAATGATTGTTTTAAAAAATATATAGATATATGTGTGATCATTAAAAAAATGTAGATATCTACATATGAGGTAGGATTTAAAAGTTCCCGGACTTCGTCTTAACTTAAAAAAGAATTACCAATAAAATTGTAGAAACACATCCTCCTTCGAAATAAGACTTCTTGAGCAACAATACACTTTCGCCATCTCTTCTAAAGGTCATTGAAATTTTTCTGAAATCCATTTTTAGCCATGTCCTTTAATTCAGCCTGCGATGCACTTTTAACATGATCTGCAGAAAAATCAATGACCTGCATATATCTGTAGAAGAATCGATGCTAAAATCAATGACTCTGAAAGCAAAGTTCCAGTTCAAGAAAAAGGCTGAAGTCACAGGGGGCGAGATCAGGGGAATAAGGAAGAGGTAGCAAAACAATTGTTTTCGTTTTCACAAGAAATTCAGTGACGAGGAGTGACCAATGTGTAAGAGTGTTGACAAGCAAAAACACCCCTGAATGTTGAGCCTACAATATTGGCACCTTTCGGTCGACTTACGCAAACGACGCAGTTGGCCTACATAAAGTTCCTTGTTCACATTGTGCATCCTTAAGGGATACATTTTAGATGCAGTACAACACGCTGGATATCATCTGGCATAACATTCCCTTTAAAATGATCTTTTGGCGGAATTTCTGATTGCGTGGTGATTTCAAAGTTGCCGATGCTCTTTTTGATTTCTGGTAGCATAAAAACGCAATTTTACGTCTCCAGTTGCAATTGCCAAGTAGGGAAGGATATTTGCCAATAGCAGAGATTAAGTCTCCTGGAAATTCCATTTGAATTACGTTTTTGTCTTCGTTTAATATGCTGGAAACGATATGTTGATGCACCCTATTCATGTTAAGATTCTTAGTCAGTATCCTTTGGCATGTGGTCTCTGATAACCCAACTGATTCTGCTATTTGAACTGTGGTTTGAAGCCTGTTCTTACCCATCACCATAAAAACGTTTTCAGTGGTGCGGGAAGTCTACGGACGTCCAGAGCATTTGTCGACTTTGACACTTTCCCTACCTTTTCTGAAGCGTCAATGCCACTCAAAAGCTTGCGTTTGTCATACTGTATCACTGCCGTACACATGCTTCAACATTTCATAAGTGTCTGAGCACTCTTTCCCAAATGAACACAAAATTTGATATTGATTCTATGCTCTACAAATGCAATATTTTTCAATCTTTGGTTTCTAAATGAATCCACATACAAAATACGATGCCATGGCGAATCACCGACCGTGTGATTTTGGATGAAACCCTTTTAGTAATGGAGAAGACTGCGGTAACACAGAAATGTTACCGTGATTGCTTTACTGCACAAATTTTCCACGTTATAGGATCAATTCGGGAACTTTTGAATCCAAATTTGCATATGTAGGTACTGTTTATAAGAAAATTACATACCTTATACACTTTCATTATTGGATAAACGGAAAAGTTCGTATATTTGTCTTCCGTTATACCTTTAGCCAGATCATCTCAAATTCTATTTTTTTCTTCTCATAATCATTGTAACTTCGATCCATACATAAAAATTCATTTTAATTCTTAGATAAACTACATTTTTAAATAATATTTGCATTATGTTAGGTTTAATTTTATTACATGCTTTTATCACATGCTATTTCTAGACTGGCTTGACGCATATGGCCCACTTTTGTAAATGTTTCTTCACCTTCTAATATACACATACTTTTTTTCTTGCTGTTTAAGGTACTAGTTCTAGAAGTATACCGTTGTTTGAAAGCATATTGTATAATACTTGAATAAAAGACTTTCAAAGATAAGAGACGTGCACCTGTATATTTTAGGTTTCTTCGTAAGAAAATTGTACCCGTTATACCACGAATATACCTAAGAATTAAAAAAAATGTAGTTTAAAAGTATATACGCGCTTTATACGCCAAAACTTGCGATAATTTAAGATATAGTATTTTAGTTTTAAAAATATGCAAATTCAATCTCAGTATCTTAAAATTGTGTCCTTAATTATAATACAGAGGGCGCTAAATATATAAAATTAAAAAGTATTTTTTGTATAATACGAGGGATGATCAGAAAAAAAAACAGGTTAATAAAGAAATATTTATTAACATTAAACAGAAAGTACAAAAAGGAATTAAGAGGTACACGTACCTATCACATTTTGACATAATCACCAAGTCTATTTAGGCATTTACCAGAACGCAGAGTTAACTTGTTTAACCCGTATTCGTAGAAATCAAGTCCCTGTCTATTGGGCGAAGTCTCGGCGGATAATCTCACTGCAATGTCTTGGAATATCGCAGCACATCAGAAACGATATGCTGCACATTATCATAGCTGCGTTATGAGATTTCACGTAGAGCTACCCGTCGATCATTTTGAACCATTTGTCCAATTCGTGCTGTGGTGATTTCTGTCGTTGTAGAACTTGGCAAGCCACTCCCTGTCATATTGCGTCTTTCGACATCCTATCTGCCTGATTGAAAAGTGTAAAATCATTTTGCTACATGTTGTCTGCTCTTTGCAGATGGGGAAACATTCTTTGCTTATTGCTTTTTCATCATAAACTCTTACGATTTGACTGTGAATATCAGATGCGGACACATTCTTTGCACATTTGCACCTGGCCCCGCCCTTCCAAACGGAAATTTCCTAATAGCCCGCCTTTAATCACCCCAACCATCTGGGAACTTTCACTACCTATCAACAAACGAGCTGTATGAAAAGTAGCGCCATTTATCTCCATTCTGGTAAAACAAAATTTCTCCACAACATGTAGTGTTCAAATGCAGAGGCTTGTAACCTTTTTTTTCTGATCATCCCTCTTATTAATTCCTAAAATAATGTTTACTAATGCTATGTACAAATTATCCTTAATTAAATTAACATTTAATAGAAATGTAAATAGAGTTAATCTTTTAAGCAGATATCAATAATATTCCCTTTCGCACTGCAACTATAAGGAAAAAAATGTCCAAGTGAACATTCGAAATAAGCCTTTATCAGAATTTCAATGCTTCAAGTAAAATATTTCTGTAAAAGCAAGTTAATTGCAAAATATAGATCAATAGTGTATCTTATTTTAAAAGTTATGCGTTTCTCGTTTATGTTACCAACACATAACTCTTCATTGTCTATCATTCGGTTCATAGCAAAAATTCAATCGTTTCCTAATCCACTGCGAAACACAAAAAAAAAAAAAAAAAAAAAAAAAGTGTTATTTATTCAAAACCATTTCTCTCAGGGATTTTTGAATCTTCCAATGAAAACGCGTTTATCAATGGTCCTCATTTTTTTTCTCTCTTGTTAAACCGAGTTTCCACTATGAATACAAGTTTCGCTGATTTAGGGACATTTTCAATCATTCATTCAATGAATTAATTGCTTAACAGTAAAATATTTTCTTCAGACCTTTTATTTCATTCAATTGTATTAGGAAACAAAAGTTTCCCATAGTAAATTTAAAGACTGGACTTTGAATATAACATGACAAAGGAATTGACAGCTTATTCCACATGGCCTCTATTTTTGAATTGAATAAAAGTAATGTGCATATGAAAATGGTAATTATTATTCTTAGCACTTGCAAAAAATTTTGGTTATTCAATGGAAAGGGGGAGAAAAGTTAAACGACAGAAAGAGAGATAAAGAAAAAAGTTATGTTTGGGCCCCAAGGAATTTTAAGAGATATGGGATTCTTAGATAAATTCAAAATAATTATAGGAATTCCTAAAGCAGATTTTTTTTATTACGAGGGGGAGTGGGAAAAAAGTTTCCGCGACTGTTGTTAGGGGGTGATGAAAATTAAAAAAAAGATGGGGAATTTAAGGATCCGACTTTTCAAACCTGATTTTAAAAAAAAAACATAAATGGATATTTTCATGGGTATTTATGACTTAGAAATAGATGTATACAATTGTTTTTAAAGGGAAATAAAAAAAAATTTTTTTTTAAAAATTTTAAAAAATTAAACTTGAAAACCAAAATTTTTTTTGAAAAACCTTTTTGTGATAATAATATTTTGCCGTATATTTAGCTCAGGCCTCTTCCCGAGGCTCAACTAGAATTTTTTAAAAATTCATTATTTTCAGAAATTTTCCACCAATGGAAATAATATTGGCGTTTTTTAAAAAATTTTTCCCTCTGTTGTCGTAAAAAGATGGATAAACCCACTTCTAAGTTATATATATCAAAAAAATTTTGTTCAGCCTCGTACGGAGGTTTGAGCTTTTTTATTATAATAGAAGCATTTTTCAAAAAGGAGAAATTTTTAAAAAAATTTTCCCTTTTATTTTTTCCAAAAAATTGCATTTAAATTAAATTTTTTTGTCGTTCTAAAGAATTTTTTTACATGTATTCTAATCTGAGGGACATAAATATCATGAAAATTATCCATTTTGCGTTTTAGCAAAAAACCGGTTCGAACGTTTCGGGTACCGGTTTTTGCCTTGCCAAACAAACGTTTTAAAAAAATATTAAAAACCAAAGGAAAGAGGGTTTGATCCAAAAAATTTTAAAAAAGGTAATTTTCCTTTGTCATCATTTATAACTAAAACGAAATATATTCATGAATACAAGCAGGGTGAGTTCACATACATGCCTAACTACGGGAGGCTTGATCTGCTTATTACAATGAAATGTAACCCCGCCTTGCCAGAAATCACTAGAGAGCTCATTTCAGGTAGAAATTAACGGACATACATGACTTAACAGCCAGAGTATTTAAAATAAAAGTTCAAAAATTAGTTGTTCTTTTTACAAAAGTTAAAATATTTGGTGATATAAAGTGCTTCATATACTCAATAGAGGGACAAAAAGAGGTTTGCCTGCTGTGGTTGATGGAAAAATTACGCCCTAAGCAAACTGACGAAGTCATAAGTGCGGAGATTCCAAACCCAGAAGCTGATCGGAAGCTATATGATTCTGTGACTAAAAATATGACTCAAGTTCCCTGTGATGCACTAAATCTGTCATCACCCTGCATGAAGGAAGGATATTGTACCAAAAAGTATCGAAGGGCGTTTTTAAAAGATACTTAAATCAAACGACAAACGCTATCCTCCGTACAGACGTAGAGCAACAGAAGATGGTGGCCGTACAATAATTCAAAAAACAGGAGGTGGAATACAGGAAATATTGGTTGGCAATAACTGGGTTGTCCAATATTCTCCTCTTCTCTCTAAAATGTTTGATTGCCACGGCGTTGCTTGCAAGTATTACAATTTTAACATAAAATAAATACAACAGAAAGTAATATTAACGTATTACACTTTCAGATATAAATTATTTACACTAATTTAAGCGTTCATTACACAATATTTGTAACAATGTGTTACTTTTGCTGAACAGAGATCAGCTTAGGAAGATGTTTTCAAAAATCAACCCACAAGACAGTTACGGGGAGTTATAAATAAAAAAAATACTTTTTTTTATCAACTATAAGATCTAGACTGAAAATTTAACAAACAAGTTTTTTTTCCAGCTGAGATACGCAAAGAGCGTTTTTTGTTTCACTTGCATTTCACGTAAAACTAACTCATTAAAAACTTCTTTATACTTCAATTTGTATTGTTTCATTTTTCAATTCACTCGTGCTAAGAACAGGTATACCAGCTAGTATTAATACAATTTTGAGTTTTTCTTGGTTTTAAATTTGTAAATTTATCACATCTTAATAAACAAGACAATATTAAGTAAACAGTAAGATCATATTTTATTTATTGTTATTTCTACTTTTTTTTAAATGTATATTTTAGGAAATGAACTTTCTGAAGATGTATTTTTGAACTATTTGCCTTGAAACCCAAATTATAACTGTAAAATTACTGAAATACATTTATTTTTTGAAGTATTAGTGTGATTTGCCAGATTTCTCTCCTTACTTAGGATTATTCCAATACATTGTGCAGAATCAATTAGTAATATTTTCTCTTACTATATATATATTTTAAGAAATCTGTTATTCAATATGAATAAAACATTTTGTTCTTCCAGTTAGGATGGAGCAGTGGTTACCTAGGGGTCAAGGTAATGGGGGGACTCATGGATAGCGTGTCATAAGTTAGAGCCCAGTGCTCCTGAAGACCAGCCGTGTAGGTGAGAGATGCACGATAAATCTGTCCTCGTCACTTGACCAGGGTTAAAAATTACGAGGTCCACCGCCAAAACCCCTGCTGCAGCCGAACAGTACGACATTAATATTCACTCACTCACTCTTCCAGTTAGGATTTCCAAATTCTTTTACTGTTATATTTTTAAGATAAATTTTCAAAGGCTATATATTTTTAACACAAAATATATTAATATGATAAACATAATAATAAAAATTGATATATTATATCTGAAAAAGTTTTATTTTCATATACGAATTAAATCAGTTAAAAATGCATTTGTCTTCATGAGACTTTTAAGGGTTTGCTGGAAAGCTAAAATCATATTTTTTTTAACAATTTGAAATTTTTAAAATTTTCCAATTGTATAGATTTTAACCATTTCTACAAATACCTTGCTTCAACCTCTAGGGTAATTTTAAGCCCTTAAAACCTATTTTTAAATAATCGTTGAAACTGGGTCACGCCCATTTGAATGGTAAAAAATGTAAACAAAGTGCTTGCTTAAAAGTTGAACTTCTGATATAAAAAAAACATGTATCTTTTATTGTAAACTAAGCTTTTGTTTATTTGTTTTTTATTTACTAGCTGATTATAAGTCTCACTGTATACATTAAAATCAATTTATCTCAAAATGTAAGTTTTGATGTTCGATGTACCTTTTCTGAGAAACTACTGTTCACAGGTATGTAAATTTTTTATGATATATTTATAATGATGGCTAATATATACTGAAATATCCTTTTTAAAAAAACACACAAATTTATATTTTTACAAATTTTTTTATGTGAAAAATGGGTCAAATTTCACTAAGTTTGATAAAGTATTTTATAAATTATGAAAAAATTTAAAAGTAACTAAAAGATCATTTCAGTATAATGAGAAAGATGTATTTTAATTGCATGAAAAATTTCAAGCATGTATATGTAACAGATTTTGAGAAAAGATACATCGAAAACAGCCAATTAGTCAGTATGTAGTGATAGAGAGGTTTCAAACTCCCCTTAAAGATTTCAAAAATTAATTACATTTAAGACCTTAACTGCTTTTTATATTATTCATTCAAATACTGGAGTATATCTTAATTTGTTAGGAATTTTTTAGCTGGAACTTTTTTGCTGTCAACTTGAAAAATAAATAAAACATTAAATATGGTCTGGATCATGTGTGTGTGTGGTACTTCAAATCGTCTGTATATCTTAATAAATATATAAGTACGTCTTTTTTTATTGCTTGTATTTTGTCATAAGTTCCATTTGAAAAACAAAGAGCAAACTCAATTTTCAGACAGTTTTTTTTTTTAATTAAATATTCAATTCCCGATTTGCTGAGCATATTTGCCTTTTATACGATCTGCCTTCATTGGTACATTTTTTTTTTTTAATTCCTTCTGAGGAAGGGATATAAAAAGCACACTTTGATATTGACACTGTCACTCGGATGTTTCAAAGTAAATTGAATTAAGCTTTCCTTCATCCCTTTGTGATTAGATATCTCAAAATCCAGAAAAGTCCACTTAATCACTTTACTGCAGGAAGGAGGGGGGGGGATTGGTTGGTTTTACTTAGATGACGTCAAAAGAAAGATTTGCTTTTTTTAAAAAAAATCAATCTTTTAAATTTTTTTTATTTTGGTTTCTCCCTAATTAAAGGTATTTTTATCTCAAATTTTCCTTTGGGGAATGAGGACCAACTATTACTTGAACGTGAATTTTATTAAACATTTTAACTTTTACTTTGTATAGATTTTTCTTAGTTTGAATCTCTTCTTAATAACTGTGTATTACCTCATTTAAGGGGTCTCAGGGGTGTTAAATTTTTCTAGAGGTCTGAAAATATAAACAATTTTCAAACAAGTATAATTCATTTAATATTAAATTTAATGATTCGAATCTTTTACACATTATTTATAAAAGAATGGGGCTTCAGAAAAATATAAAATGTTTAAAATATAATCATAATTTTAAAAATCATAAGCATATGAAAATTCTTTTGATAAATATTAGTATTTTTGTGTTGCGCACGCTATTTTCTAAAATAGTAGTAACTGATGTATAAAAATTTATAGAATTATAAAATGCATCATACTCTTTAAGCCGTGCCTAATTTTAGTATTATATGTCTTTTGTATTTCAAAATATTTGTAAAGCATTGCAATTTTTTAAATATTTTTTAAAAATGTATTTGTTTTATTTATTAAAATATATAAGTTATTATTCTCTATTTATATAAAAATAGCTACAGTGTAATGAAAATACATTTAACTTTATTATTCAACTTATAGCTAGTAATTAAAGCTACTACTTTAGAAAATAGCGTGCGCAACGCAAAAAATACTTAATATTTATCATAGAATTTTCATATGCTTATTATTTTTAAAATTATGATTATATTTTAAACATTTTATACTTTTCTGAAGCCCCATTCTTTTATAAATAATGTGTAAAAGATTCAAATAAATTAATTTAAATTTAAAAGAATTATACCTGTTTGAAAATTGTTTATATTTTCAGACCTCTAGAAAAATTTAACACCCTTGAGACTCCTTAAAATATTGTTATATTGATCCGGGTTCGAGGATTTTATGCAAATCAATCGCAAAGAACAAGACAGTTCATTAAGAGCGATGAGAATTTACTTTCGAAAATACAATCCTTGAAATGCCGGAAGAAATCTTCTCGATTTACGTAAAGAGAGTACAGCCCCGATTGATTAAATTGTTCGTGAGTATATGATCAGCTTTCCTTAAGCTTAAATATCTCAAGAGTTAAATGGCGTAGCTCCTTCCATGTTAATCATGGAAAATCTGGAAGATCAAAGTCACTTAACAAAATCCATGTCGCACTTTTTTTTGCCCAACCATTTTCTTCAACTGTTTATTGTAAGTAATTAGGCTTCTTCACTAAATCTAGCATTCGTTGGACAATTATATTCCCGTCCTCAATATTCTTGAGTCTTGCTGGGTGGAAAGCATTAAGAATTGTGAAGAAACGATTTTAACATAATCTCCAAGATATGGTATTTGGACATTTGGGATAATATTGTTTAAAGCTCTCCACTTCTTATGCTGGCCGTTTACTGCTTCAACTACCCAACGAATCGCTATCACCGAACGTGTCTCTTTAGCATCTTCTATTGACAACTTCTATTGTTTATCCAGGAATGCATGGATTTTAGGTACTAGGTCCATTTCTTCTAAAAGCTCCATAACAACTTACCGATTTGCGGACAAGATATTTTGTTTCGTATCACATCAACGCTCTCGATGCACTAAAACAAATGAAAGACAGTTTAAAAGTCTTATTATTGTAGTATTTGAGAGACCAAAAAATATAGTGGTGCTTAAAGCCCTTAACAGTTTTTTTTTATGAAAGTTAGAAAACCGCTTAAAATAGCAAAATTCAATGAATTGCCCAGTTTGATAACTTTTTATGTGACTTCTATTTTTTCCTTACTATTTTAGAGTGTATGTAAAGATCAACACCTAAATTCACATAAATATGATAATATAGCTTCAATAAATACTTTGAACTTTCATGACTATGATGACGAAAAAAGGCCGATATTTGGGGAATTAAGGTATCTCGACTATACGTTCGGAACAGTGATTTTGCAAAAGCGTATAAATAGATATTTATGATATTTAGTGTCACTTAAATTAGAAAATGCATATAAAATTGTTTTAAGAATATTATTACAATAAAAAATATTTAAGTACAATATTTTGACAAAAAAGGAACATAGAATGACCTATTTTCAAAATGTTTTCCTTTTGTGAAAAATGTTCTGTTATAATAAAATTTTGCCTCGTCTATAGCTCAGACCTTTCTAAAGTAGCTCAACTAGAATTTTTGAAATATATAACGGAGAAGTGGGTTTATCCATATTTTACTACAACTGAGGGAAGAAATTTTAAGAAAAAACGTCGATAATTATTTCAATTAGTAGTAACTAAAAATAATGTGAATTTTTTAAACATCCTAGTTCAGACTCTCTGGAGAAGTCTTTACTTTATATAAGTGAAATATTATTACCTTAGAAGCATTTTGTATAAAATGAGAAAATTTTGAAAAAAAATTATTCTAAGTTAATTTTTTGCCAAAATATTGTATTTAAATAAATGTTTTTGTCAAAATATCCTTTAAACAATTTTATACATGTATTCTCATCTAAGCGACACTTAATATCAGGAAAATTATCCATTTATACGCTTTTTTAAAATCACGGTTCCGAATGTCGTCGGATACCTTAAAATAGATAAATTCTTCCGTTTTTAAACTATTAGACGTACAGTACTGAAATTTGGTACGCAGAATACTCTCATGGAGTAGACACCCGCTACAAAATGGATTTTACGAAAACAAACCCCCAAGTGGCGTTGCGGGTCTTAAGCAGCGTTATAGGTTGTTATTTCAATTTTTAAACTTTTAGACGCATAGCCTTGAAATTTGGTAAGCAGATTCTTTTCACGAAGTAGACACCCGCTACAAAATGTGTTTGGTGAAAATAAACCCCCAAGAGACATTGCGTCGGATTAAGGGGCTTTATAGATAATTATTTCCATTTTAAACTGTTAGACGTACAGACTTGAATTTTGGTAAACAGATTATTTTCATGGAGTAGACTCCCCCCCACACACTAGAAAATGACTTTTACGAAAATCGTTCCTTAAGTGGCATTGCGGAGAATTACGGGGCGTTATACATAATTAATTCCATTTTTAAACTATTAGAACTATTACTGTTTGAAAATTCGTAGACATGTTCCTTTCATTGAATAAAATTTCTCTAACAGAGTGTTTTGCGAAAAACGACCCCCATGGTTGGTTGCGAGGGGTCAAGAGGAGTTTAAGAAAAAAAAATCCTGTTTTTGAACTGGTAGACCCACATACTTGAAATTTGTTAAGCATGTTTTTTGTTGTTGTCGTTGAATAGAGATCCATTAAGCCTGGAGAGGACATTCCCATTCATACAATAACACCTGATGGCTAACCAGTCTTTTGAAAAATAGTTACTTTTTTATGACGCTTTTCTCTCGAAATATATTGTATCTTCATTTTGCCAATTGTGAATGACAGATTAAACAGTGTTTCATCCGAAGTCATTCATGTTTTGTGCCTACCGTTGCGAAACTGTAAATACAGATTCCAAGAATTTTTCTTCGTTTTTCTGTGATCTTTGCAAACATTTGTTGACAGACTGCTTATTTCCCTTTTTTATAAGTAACGATACTTGTAGCTTCTTTGCTCAAGTTCTTTGAAACAGAGGCTTATGTACAATGATAAGTCCTTTCAGCTTATTATTTTCGTTTTCACCATGGGCTTCCTTTCATCCATATTTTTTTCTGTAGCCTTTGATTACGAGCCAAATTTTATTTCGTTTTTTCTTGCTTCAGACTGACCACCTGATCCGGACATCTGCTGATCTACCTTAGTGTCCAATGGTCACGTATAATGGGATGGACACAGTAGGCCCTTGCCTTCATGGGTTGTTGCGCCACTGAGTTTGAGTTTTGAGTTTAATTATCTTATTGTGATGGGCTTTTCGAGCATAAAATCAAGTTCATGGAGTGGTTCAAATTATTTATATGGATATGCAGTAGCTTACATTTGTTTTCATTCCCTCTGTAAACCGTCTGTTATTATTTCCTCAAAACCTTTAAAAAATGCCTTTTTAAAAAAAATCACTCATGAGCTGTTGCGCCACTGAGTTTGAGTTTTGAGTTACATTTACACGGCAATTTATCTTTCCTTATTAGTTGTTGTTTTCTCTGAAGAATCATCAACCCTTCTTATAGCTGTGCCTTACATTTTATTGGCTTATTAATAATGAAATTACTTAATTTCAAATTTATACTGATACCTATTGTACTACACTAAAACTGATACCATTAATTTTTAAGGTTAATACATAAAATGTTTAATTCTCAATTCCTTTTTTGAGCCAAATGTTTATTACATTAAGAAATCCCTTATGTATACTGCATATGGTATAGCACAGTATCATTAGATGTGCAGCAACGATAGGTGGATGTTTATTAATTTGTAAGTAATTAAGTAATATAAAGTTTTTATGCGTGTTTAAACGCTCATGTATGTGTGTGAGAGGCATAATAGTGAGTGCAAAACAATAGCTTCTTCGAAAATCTTTTCGTTTTGGGAACTTTTTAATTTACAATTTTTTATCCAACTTCCAAAGAGTTTTTTTTAAACGTTTTTGAGAAGTTTGATTTTAAGAAATAATTTAAAATCAAATATATCATAGAATGAAATAATGAAAATTGAACATAAAGTAGATAAAAAATAATTCATTTTGATCAGTGTTAGAATATTTTGATAATAATATTTTTGGAGCTGCATCTTAGATTCTGAGAAGCTTTAATGAATAAAAAATGATATTGTTAGAATATGTTATATCCGCATTGTAAGTCCAAAAGCTTACTTTTATATTTAAAGCTTAGCAAGTAAGGAAAAACTTGCTTCTTTAGGGATTTTTCACTATATTCGCATTCGTATTTTTACGCATGTCCTGTTAATATATTTATCTCAAGAGGGATTGCCTTTTCCAGTCGAATCAACGTTGAATAACAGTGCAGCCCTTAGAATAGAAATATTCAAGTCTTTTAAAAAAGACAGAGTTCCTATTTCATTGAAAAATGCTAGATTCTCTGTTAAAACAAATTGAATTCTATTACAAACGAACCAAGTATGGATTCTAATGTTGAATCATGGAATTGAATTACAGAGAATAGATTCTTATTTTGCATAAAAAGGACAAGAGAAACGTGAAATTCTCTAAATTGAATCTTGCTTACTTATATTAAACAAACGCGCGTTTAAGGACTCTCAGTCATAATTTTAAAAAGTAACCTCTTTACGAAATATAATTTCTTTTGGATATATATCTATATGCAACTACATAAATTAATGACAGCATCAAAAATGTAGCTTTTCAACGATGTCTTTACAATTTTTTTTTTAAAAAAGAAAAACCGAAGTAGATTATTTTAAAATGAATAATTCCCTGTCTTTCGCGGTAAAAAAGTCTTTATAAAAAGGGTTTGTATTTTGTAAATATTAATATGAAAAAGGAAAATAGATAAAGAGTTCGAAAAATTTACTTTCCGAATTCATTTCAAAATGCCAATATCAAAAGGAAGCACAAGTTTATTTTCAAATTTCAATCTGATTTTATATTTCTTCTAATACAAATTACTAATAATTAACAAAACCTTTAATATTAGTGCATTATTTGCACATTTAATGGAACAGATGTCTGGCTTAAATATGTTTAATTCACAATATCTTCTTTTATTGTATTTAACTAAATTTAGGTTTGTAGTATAGAAGTTGATTATGAACATATTAATTCACCCATATTTATTCTAAAGTATACTTTTATTATTTTCGCTTTTGAAATAATTTAATCTTAACAATGTATTATTCGAATTATTCCTAACAATATAAATAATTAACCAAGATACTAGATGATTATTCTCTAATTTCAAAATTAAGAGGAAAATTAGTAATTTTAATTACGAGTGCAATGATTTAATAAAATTAATAACAAAAATGAACTATTATTTTTTTTAATTTAAAAAAAAAACATTTATAATTCAATTTTTGAAAGGTTAAATAAATGATTCGCTAAAAATATACAAAATATATATTTAGGGATACAGTAAGTATACCATGTATAATTTTATGTAACAATATAAAGAAATCAAATCTACTTGTAGACTTTTAAAAAAAAATATGCAAAATTTTAATTTAAATTTCATTAGTAATTATTTTTTTCTTTTAAGAAAGCATTTTATTAGAAATTAATAAATTGTTGGTTAAGTTGGAGAAAAATATTTCCATATTTAACATCACATAATTTCTTTACCTTTTCTAGGAAAGAGAATTATTTGTATCCATTCCATATATTCGTTACATTTCTCTTTTATCTTTCACAACATTTGTAGACGTCTTGAAGATTTCTTGGCAAATGATATACAATCATCACGCGTTTTAATAATACTCAGATTTTCGTAGAAATTTAATAATTTAAGTTTGCTTAATTTTTCATAACCAGTATCTGATTTTCGTTTCACATTAATTATAAATAGGTAGAAAAACCAATATTAAGCATAACAGTCCATAAAAAGAAGATAGAATTAAGTGGTATGATAGAGAGGCCAATATAAATAATACGCATGCAATAAGACTATCATAAGAACTGATGGCAAGTTTTATCTATAAACAGAATCTACTATAAGCATTGTCTCACAGCGATCTATTTTATGCATACATACGCATTATCTCAGAATTTGATTTTGAATCTGCACTTTTCATTTGTGTAACATTATTTGGCAATTTTTTTGCCACAGAAGTTATTGAGAATATTTTGGCGTTATATCTTTCCAAACAGCATTACAGTGAATCAATCGGTTGTAATTTAAAATCATGACTCACATTACTATTCGTACTACAGCTGGCTCCGTAATGAGTATAATCACATTAAAATAAATATTCCTGTACTTGGAGGAAAATTTAATAATCTTAGTTTATTTAACCCGCGAGTGGCCACGTGGGGCACAGAGTCACCCCAGGCTCTCGAAATCTTTAATTCTGGGAAAACTGTGTAATTGTTACCAAAGAAGTTGTCATATCCTCATATATGACAGTCTTCATGGGAACTATATAAAATATTGTTACGAATTTTGTGTTATTGTGTAAATAATTGGTATTTGGATGTGTAATGCCTTTATATATCGTCGGCCTAATTATCAGACCGCCTAACTCCACCGGTGTTACTGATTTGATATAGGAGTGCAACGCGCCAAGTGCTTGTTGGCGCGATTCCTTAATCCTTTTGTTTTGTCTACGCCATTCATCAGTGCGACCTCCGCTTTTAATTTATTGCTCGATCAGTGTAATCACTACTTTTTTTACTTCATAATAAAATTAGATTTCGAAGGGAGAGGTGGTGGCAAGATTTTAACATAAAATATATACAACAGAAAGTAATATTAATGTATTACACTTCCAGATATAAATTATTTACACTATTTTAAGCGTTCATTACACAAAATTTGTAACAATGTGTTACTTTTGCTGAGCAGAGATCCGCGGGGAAAAAAAACTATCACTAATATACGTTATTCCCATGGCAACCACATTATCGCACGATAAAAATATCAAAGTAGACCATTTTGTAATATTATCGCCTATCTTGGCGAGTATGAAGAACAACTTGACGCCTAGCCCTACTGTATCAAATTAACATCCGAGATGGAGTTATGCAGTCTGATAATTAGACCGAAGATATATACCTTACTCTAAATTAGATTTAATTTACGTTAAAATTGTAATATTCACAAGCAACGCCGTCCTTACGTTAAAATGGTGATTCAATGGGAACTTGGCGAAATCCTGGTGATTGAGCCAAGTTGGCGACAATTTTGGGCGTTAGGGACCCTCAGGATAGTTTTAGAAATTAGTAGATAAATTCACTAATTCCAAGGCTTATGACGCAAGCGGGTCTTTCTTGAATTATCCGCGAGGGATATAAGTAGAGTGATGCTCACCGAAAGTTGTCAGTCTGGTTTTGACTAGCAATCAGTTAGTAGTACTTTGACTGTTGAAGCAATTAGTGATTACTTCGGCTGTTGAACGAGCGATTGCTTGTAAATAATCTTTTATATACGTGTATTTTAGGCATCGGTAATTGTGCCTGAGTGTTGTTGAAGGTGTGAATACCTTCTGAGGTTTATTCTGCTAATATTGCGGCTGAACCCTGTATTTCAAGGATTGGATTTTCGACAATAAATTCTCATCACTCTTCAAGAACTGTCTTCTTCTTTGCGACTGATTTGCATAAAATCCTCAAACCCCGGATCTACGTAACAATAAGTTTGTTACTTATGTCCCTATTCTTCGGAAATGGCAAACGTTTTCTTCCAATCTTAAGGTACTTGGAGTAAAACTGAGTTCCCCGAGTGAACCATTTTGTTCCAAAATATTTTCTATGAACAAGCTACAAATTTCCCCTGTGATCGCCTTAGTGGTTTCGATTGCTGTGTTTTACTCATTATGGCTTTTAAATGTTAACGAACAAAATATAAAATGTAAATGGGCCTCTGCGATCTC
Organism: Trichonephila inaurata madagascariensis; assembly: GCA_019973955.1. Classification (NCBI taxonomy): domain Eukaryota; kingdom Metazoa; phylum Arthropoda; class Arachnida; order Araneae; family Nephilidae; genus Trichonephila; species Trichonephila inaurata. Next base: position 8,725 of record BMAV01021133.1, on the reverse strand, counting down.
TGTTGGATGAAGTTGAAACTGATCAAGCATGAAAAGACCTGAGAAAATAATGAATATTTTTCAGGATAGCTGAAATGTATTTGAGAAAAGTGATGAACATAAAACGTTTGAGTTAAAAGGATACTTTTCAAATACTACCTAAAAAACTTCACCAAGAAAGATATGAAACCACCAGAAAGCAGAATGTACGTTACCCCCTCTCCTTTTTTTTTTTTTTTGATTGCTTCAATAACTAATATATTTCTTTTAATTTTAAATGTATATTTATAACATTTTTTTTTTTATTAGATTGTTTCAAGTAGAAATAATTTATGTTAAAAGGAGCAAAAGAACGCATAAGATATCTTTACAAAAACTACACTAGTACATTTACTTTTTTTAGATTATTATTTGAAATTCATATAAATTAAGTAAGTAATCCTACGCTATATTTTTACGAATTACCGTAAAATCCGGCGTATAACGTGCACCTACACTTTCAATTTTTTTTTAATTTTTAGGTATGCTCGCCGTATAACGGGCACCCCCTTTTTAACGAAGAAATCTGAAATATTAATGTGCATTGTTTTTATGTTTTGAAGTAATTTATTCAAGGTATAATCCCAGACTTTTGAAAAAATAGCATACTTCTAGAACTACAACTATTCTTGTTCATAAGGCAAGTTGTTTCTCTTAAATAAACATTGTTTCGATACATCTAGAAGTAAATTTTTTATGTCCATTCTTTTTGTTATTATTAAAGCTATCGTTTTTATACCCGGCGTATAACGCGCACCCTTAACTTTCGATCTTATTTTTTGTGTTCAAAGTGCACGTTATACGCCGGATTTTACGGTAAGTTTAATATAAACAGTACCACGCATGTAGTGTCTGTCCTCCAAATAATTTTCAATGAATATTGAAAAAAAATATATTTTTATTCAAAAATGCTGTTTTTGATTTCGAGAATATTTTTGTTTTCGAGTCCTATTGATGAAACAACATTAGAGTAAAAAATTGTAATTTAATTAAATCATTGTTACGTAAAATATAATTAGTAATTTATCAATTGTTTTTCTTTTGAATTTGATGCAAGTTTAAAGTATATTTTACTTTGAAATGCATCACATAACAATTAAAAAATAAAAGAAAAGTGCTATAGAAATATACAGCAACATACAAGGATAGGCATTCATATCATCTTATTATATAAATATATACCTATAAAATATTATATACATACAGTATTATATAGTATTGATTAGTATTGAGATTATATAGTATTATACAGTACCACAGAGAAGTATTATATGCATTTGATGCATAGAGTATTGGGCTATCAATCAAATTTCGAAATATTCTAGTTACAATTGAATTACAATCCGTTTAAAACCCAAGGGATGATTTGCTCATGCTTACACTTTGAAATATCAAAAACCCATAGATTTTTGCGAAGGGTTTTAGAAGCAATGTGTCTATATTAAACCGGAAGATGGTAAGTTTTCTACTGTAACTTCCTAAGCTGACACATGAAATGTTACATAGTTAGTTTCTATTGAATTCCGACTTTAAATACATTAAAATTTATTTATTACTTTCAGAAACTAGTCAAAACAATTTAATTTGATAAGAGAAAAGATATTTTTAATTCTAACAATAAAAGAAAATTTTTTAGTCATTTTTATTTAACGATTTTTAAAATATTGTATATGGTATTGATTAGTGTAATGCGTTGCCCCCAGAAGCACTTTCTAATTATAAATTTTATTTAACACAAAAATATGTACTATTTTGATAGAAAAATTAACATACTTACAGGAAAATAAAATTATTGACCATTTTGCCATAATGGGCTATTAGAGGAATGAATTAAAAAAAAATTGCCAAGTTTATAAAATTTATCTTGTTTGTCTTTTTCAAATGGACCGCATTTTGGCAACTAAGTCATTTACGGACACGGCAAATTCTTAAGAATGCAAGCCATTTCATTGGGGTACCATCTAGTGGCGGCTTTCGCCACCAAATTGTGTAGTTGTATTTTATTCAATTCAAACACTCGTCGGATGTTGAATATTGCAGTGATTTCATTTTGCCGAGAGTTCGGGAGCCAAATTGATATTCTGGGGATCTCTTACATGCCGCATAATCATATGACATGCGTGCCTACAATTTCCACATCCAGAAAATCTATCGACTCCTCTCGGGATCGAACTTGCAATCTTAGTGTTACGAGACGGGCAAGCTACCTCCCAGTCATCTAGCCAAAATTTACCTAAAAGGCGACTGTGTATACATATAATTTCAAGACTGTTTCAGAGATTTGTAGAAAATACTTTTGTTACAATATAGTCTTGTGTATTAATTATATACACATAATTCAATGTATAAAAAAATATATTTTCAAATATATTGTGAGTCTGAAAATATTATGTCTACTTGTTGAAAATGGATCTGCTTCAAAAATGAATATGAAGTTAAAATACCAGAATTTACATTATGAAAGTGTTTAAGCAATTAAAATAATTAATTTAATATTTTAACTGAAACTATTTTAAAACTAAATAAGAATAAATACTTTTAATGTTTCTTGATTTCAAGTTTATTGTATTTTAACTTGTGTTTTAGTATACTGTTCATAGAGCAACAGAGAAAAAACAAGAACTACGATCTCTATAATAATGTACAAAATTCAAAGAAAATATATTGAAGTAAATAACTAAAAACAATAGAAAAAAAGTAATATGAAAATTAAACCTAAATATCATAATCAAAGAAGAAATTTAACAAGTATATTGCAGTTACAGAATATTAGTATATTTGAAGTTACAGAACAATAAGTATATTGCAGCTACAGAACAACAAGTAATATAGCAATCCCAACTAATATATTACACTGAAACAAACAGTTCTGTAATTTATGTATAGGTTTCGAGTAACTCCTGAGGCAAACTATTTTAAGGTGGAAATTTAGATGAAAGTTATTTGGAACAAAATGTTATAAGAAGAATAAAATAATCCATTTTTAAAGATTTCTGTTCGAAAATACACACGTATATTACGTATATAAAATCCCATTAATCCATTCTGTAAACTCTTGGTCAAATTCTTAAATCAAGTATATTGTTAACAGGAAAAGAAATGTACTGAAGATGGCACAGAATTTCGCAACTACACAAAAATCTTTATATTTTCTGTAAAATGACATTGATTCAAGCAAATGTTTTGGTCGAGGTGCACCTACTTTATCAAATTTGCCGTGATAGTGAATTTTTGTAGTCCGCGTTATTTCATTGAATCATGAACTCGAGTCCTGACGTTTCTCAAGACACATCGAGTATTGGACATGATTCTTAGTGAAACTTTTGAAGTTCAACGTTCATTGCAGTGGTGTGGAAATTTAGGGAGGACGTGTCGTTCTAGTCACTCGATCGTGGTTCAAAAATACATGACCAGTAGCGAACAGATTAGAGAAAATTAGATGCCTTATCATCCTGGAGGCTGATATTATGTCAATTATTATCATACTGCCCACCATGTGTTATTGTATTGTAGATAAACTAGATTAAGTTCAGATTTTATTAAATAGAGTTGAAAAAGATCTACAAGTCCCTATGAAAACCCCTTAAAACGAACTTAATTAATTTAAATACTTAAAAACCTGCGTCAGTGTTTCCCAAATTGTGGGGCGTGCCCCCTAGGGAGGCATGATAACCCTGCGAGGGAGGGGGAAGCGATCATATTGTAAAGTCGAAAACATAAGACAATTTAAAAAAAATTATTAATTAACTCAAAGTAAACAAACAAATTACATTCTGACACAATAAAAAAAATACACATTTACACTAATATAAAATATTTATATATCAGTATTGCATGATATATTTTATAATTAATTTATAACAATACTAAGTTAAGAACAAGCCCATGGGCTTGTCATATATTAAATTATATGCAAAAATGAACACTTATATGGTTAATTTGTGCAGTTTATAATTAATCTCTGCTTATAATTATGCTGATTAAAAATTACGGGATAGTTTTCCAATGCCATTGTTTAACACGTTTTCATTAAGGAGGGAGGGAGGGGGTAGAAAATGATTAAATAAGCAAATCTTCTGAAGTAAGTAAATTCTTCGTGAACATTGTCAAGGTAATTTTATTGCCTTCGAAACCTTGGAAAAATTTAAAATCCGGTTTACAGAAAACATCATTGGGGAAAGACTATATATACCTCGGGACAATTAACACTGGTGAGCGAGACTTTTTAATACCCCAGTGGCTTTAAGAGGTTAAATTTATTGGGGGTCTGCGAAAAAGAATAGTATTATTTAATTTAATACATTGTTATTATGGGGGGTTTGAAAGTTTGATTGAATTTTGAGTGTAGTTTGAAATTTTGGGGCTTTTGACCAAATTATATTGCGCCTACTTTTTATGACTTTTTAAATAATAAATTTTTAATGATTTTCCTGCGACTCAACCTTTTTTATATGGAAGATGATATTTCATATTTATATAGTATGATAGTTCAATTTCTCTAAGGATATTTTTTTTCGTCAATAAATGTTATAATGTACAGATCAGTACCCACGGACCACGACTTAAAATTACAAGGTACCTAGTTAAAATTTGACTTCACCCTCTCATTACACAATTAAGATAAAAAAATAGAAAATAATTATGTTAAAGTTGTATAAAAATTAATTCGCTATCAAAGCTGTGGTAGGGAGGGAGTAGCTAATTGGATAGAAAATGAACGTAAGTAATTTCTGCTTATACATGAGTAATGTTACTGATTCAACATGGCTTTTGATACTGATACCTTAAGAAACCTGGCATTTGATTATGAAGTAATTAAATTTAATCCTTATTCTTTTATGGTGCATCAGCCAAAAAAAAATAATTACACTCCTTATTTTTATAGATTGTGATGTTAGTAAAACAACTAATCAATGAATTTTACCAATTACATTCAATAATTAAAATCAAAGTGGAAACTTTTTTACTCTTCTTTAAAAAACCTTTTAAAATTCATACCAACTGATATGTCCCTTTCATGTATGCTTCCATAATACCAATCGCAGTGACAGTGGCGTAGCGTGGTGGGTGCAGAAGGGGGCCGGCCCTTGGAAGGAAAAAGGGGGGGGGCGACAACACCACGATATTTAAATTCAAAAATATTCCCAAAATCCAAATCCGCCAGCGTGGGAAAAGAAATGAAAGGTTTAATAAAGGCAAAAACGGTTTTTGTCGCTATGCAATCGCATTCGTTTTTATGTTACTTAGGCTTCTGGTAACCGGTACTGTGACGCTCAAAATTATTAGCAAACAGATGACCTAAATATCCATCAATGTGCTCAAAAAATACCTGCTTTACAGATCGTATTAGAACAAAACCAGAGGAAATTTTTGGATGACCTTTTTAATGCAAAGTTTAGTGAAAAGCTTGAAACTTTTGAACCCCCGACGAAACAGGGAAAAAGCATATATTTTGCGAAGGAAGAAAAGATGTTCAGTTATCGTCCGAAGATGGATTGATTTCTTTAAGCTGACATTAAAAAAATTTATCTCAAATCGACTGTGTCCCCGTTAAGGCTAACAAATGTAGCTATTATAGCAATTGATCATGACACACATATTGATATTGATAAATGTATAAAAGATTTTGCTATAAAAACACACGAAAAGTGTATTTTTAATCAATAAAGCTGCTTTTTTCGCTTTTAATTAATTTTCTTGACTAATAATTAAAATAGAGAGGCGACAAATTTCCGGTCGGCCCCAGGAGTTGAAAGCCCACGCTACGCAACTGCTCAGTGAAACCTAAACTTCGGGCACTGCACAATTAAAAGATTAGTTCCTAAATTTAGGTCCTTTCTTCCGATTAACACTAAGCAACTTCCGAATCAATTCCCCGTGTCAATTCCTCTATTTGAATACTCTATTTAGAAATTAAAAGTGCTTGCACCCCATTGTAACTGGAGAATCAAACTCGTGAGTGGTGTTTTCAAGTAGTAATGGAATGTGAGAAATTGTATGCGTTGTATTCGCCGTCTACGGAAGTTTCAACTAAAGCCTTGGGATCTAAGCAGAAGTAATTGGAAACTTGAGTTGAGTTGCCGAACTCGAGAACATGAAATACTTCGTACAGCTCTTGTTAAAATGAGTAACGTAAAACTCCCTGGAATACTTGGGATAGTTTATTACCGAAGTTGACTTTCGTTGTATTTCATAATATATCTTTAATTATTTGTTCATAGAGATTATATGAGTGGATTAAAAGTGTGCTGAAATTGCAGGAAATATATTCGTACTAATTACACATATTGTTATTTAAAAGTGTACAGGGAAAATATTTGATATTTCCCATTTAATAATTAAAACGTTATTTTATAAAATTTTATAGTCTAATACGCGTAAACGGAATATATTACAGTTGTATGTAAGTTTCTAGTATTACTATATAAACTAGTTAAATACAAATTATAATGAAATAAAAAATGGTAATATGCATTTTTTAAATTGTTTTTTTACTATTGTACAAGAAGGATTGAATATATCATTGTGCAGATAACTTAATTTTTTTTATTAAGACAAGTTTTTTTTCCATCAATAATTCTTCAAAAATTTTGCAAACAATTAATTTATTTTTCAATAAACTTTACTTTTAATTTGTTTTAATCCAGTGGTCTTCAAACTTTGTCGACTGATGGAACTCTAAACATATTAGGAGTTTCGTGGAACTCTTAAACATTCTTAGAAGAATATATTTTTAACAAACATTTGAATTTGATCAAATTGTTTTTATTTATTTATTTATTTATTTTCTGCATTTTACGAAAATAACTTAAGAAAATTACTGTATTTTTTACTAAATCTTTTAACTTAAATATATATAATGAATTAGTTTATGCTCCAGGTTTCACTTTAACATACATTGTATTTACTGTGACTAAGACATTTATATTCATACGGATGTTTACATTTTTTACACAAACTATCAAAAATTCCCTACAATCACATTTCATAAACTACATTTAGATTGATTCCAGAATTTATTTTTGTTGCTTCATAAGTTGAGAAAGATTTCCCCCTTAAATACATTGTTCCGAATTTCATTAAAATGATTATAAATTGTATGAGAATCTGTGTATTCTGTATGAATTTGCAACCAAAAAGTTAGGAGTTATTCTTGCTTAAATTAAAATTTTAATTCCGAATTTGTTAAAAAAGCTGTCTCCTCCCCTCACTGGCAATCTTTTTGATTTATCATAGCATTCTAACTGACTTTTCATCCATCCGTGCTTATTTTTCTCTTTTGAAAAATATTCTCTTATAATGAAAAATTATTTTATTCATTGCATGCATTTTAACACTGTCCTCTAAATTTAATTAATATTCATTTAAATTCAATTATCAAAAGATTGTTCTGTTTTCAAAACACTGCACATATATTTTTTGAAATATGATGACCACTTGTTAAGTTTTAAAATCAATGCATCAAATTTTTCTTTGTTTTTTAATAATATGCCCATTCATGCTTTGAATGGATATATTTACTTTATTTAAAATGGCAAACGTGTGCCAAACTGGATAATTATATCTCATAATTGTAAAGCCTAGTTCTGTCTTAGTGCGATTAAAAATAATAAGTATTCGTTAGAAGGAATTCTAAATTCAGCAGGTTGCTATGGTTTCTGGATTATTCTACACATAATAAAGCAAATAATATGGAGTTTAATTATCTTGCTTTTTTTTATAAAATTTATCATTTTCGAAATCATTTAAAATTTTCTTGAATGCATCCATTCCTTTTACTACCATGGTACAGTATTCTAAATAAATACTTACGATTTAGTTCCCTTTTTATTTCTCTCCCCACACTTTTACATGGTTATGAGAATCAGAAATGGAAATTTGGCTCTTAGCTCTAAACAACATATGATGACAATAAAATATTGACTTTCGGAATATAAGTCTCATTTTATACTTCTGTAGTCATACTACAGGAAATAAATTTTATAAAGATATCTGACAGATGGAACAGATGTCGAGTGGTCATATTTCAGTCACCAAAGAGCAATGTTTGTCCATTGAAGTGACAGATATTTTAAGGACAACAGCTTGTGTCCAGTCGTTCAAGTAAGTTTGGAGCATGCGGGTGGAAGTAATGATAATATTCCTAAAACAGATCACTATGAAAATATTTACTAACTTTGCTTTATTTCCCGAAATATTGATTTAAATTTTTTTATGATCTTCTATGAAAAAATTAACAATCAAACCATAAGGTATTACTCTAAAATGATAAAAAAAAAATTAAGGTACCAACCCGTAACCCTTCAAAATTTTGTTTACGCCAAATTTTTTAATATTTTTTTATTTTAAAATTATTTTGCAATTTAGTCTTTTTCCCCCTTTTTTAATGAGGTTTAAATTTGGTTAAACCTAATTTAGAACTTAAGCTACAATGGCTTGAATTTTACTTGATAGCTAGTATCTAAAGCTTGAAGTACAAGTTTGTATTCCAGAAGTTAAAAACAATTTGTTTACATTTCGGTTTTGTAAACTATTATAAATATGCAATAGTACGGAAAAAGTCATCATCAAAATATAAAATTGACTTCTCATAACCTTGAAAATATAATTTGTAACCGAATTTGATTCTGAATCTGCCATGGAAAAGATGAATGTTACATCATATACAGGGGTGATCATAAAATGTATGCACGCTTTAAGACTGGGT